>JAFMOC010000056.1:410000-707500 GCA_019802505.1 Corydoras sp. C115 | reverse complement strand
TTATCAACGTGTTTATCCGCAGATGTTCTGTTCCACACGGAACCTGTTTCTCAAAATCATGAGATCCGTCTGGGAGTCAGTCTGAAAACATAGAGGCAAGTGAGAGCCAAAGTCTGCGGAATAACTGTGGAAAGTTCTACAAGATGTCTTAAAAAAAAACTGGACACAGTGAGAGTCGAGATAACTGACATGGTTTAAAGGGGAAAAAAATACCTTCGACGCAGCAAGCACACATTTTCTTTTATGTTTAACTCAACTATATTTATGTTGTGCGATCTGACAACTGGACACTTGCTTTACAGCATCCAGTGGGATTTGTTGTTGCAAATCTTTTCATGAGAAAATATGTTTTCAGAAAAAAACTATATAGAAAATCAGCACCTTCATCCAAAACAAAAGCTGAGGTTAAAAAAACTCACAATTTTACCAGCATCACTTGAATACAGATGCATTTAGTGGTTCTGCACTTGCAAAAAACCTCAGTCTTTTTTGTGTATCCCCTTTTCTGTGTTCTTTAATGTTCGAGACCACCACACAACAGATATTATATGGGTGGTAGATGATTCTCGGCATAAAAACTCCAGCATCATTACGTCATCTGCATCAGACACCAACACATCTTCACCATCTCAGTGTTCGTGCGGTGCCAAAAATCATCCACCACCCGAATGATACTCACTATGTGGTCATCCTGTGGGGTTTTGTCAGTTAAGTGGACTAATAAAGTATGTAGAGAAACAGATGGACTACAATCTGTGATTGTAGAACTACAAAGAATTTCTGTATGATACAATACTGATTATTATGATGGCAGCAGAACTCTCCTCAGACTACTTACATCACTTAACATAAGGCAAAAAGAAATCCATCTGATCTGTGAAGCATGGTGAAGGCAGCAACATACTGATGGGATCGGAAAGGGGCCAGAATCAGGATCATTTAAAAATCCTGAAGAACATTTACATTTACATTTACATTTAGTCATTTAGCCGACGCTTTTATCCAAAGCGACTTACAAATGAGAACACCACAAGTCAGAAGCCATGGAGAAAACCAACTATACTGTAAATTCATCAAACCTGATTGTTATTCGAAGCTGTGCCCCCCCCCCCTTTTTTTTATTTAAAAAATTTTTTTTTATAACAGGTATTTGTTAAAGAAATGTGTCTTAAGTAGTTTCTTAAAACTGTTTAGTGATTCTGCCTTACGGACAGAGGTGGGAAGATCGTTCCACCATTTTGCAGTGATACAGAGTGAGAATCAGCTCCTCGGTGAGGTGGAACCGCCAGGCGGCGATCATCACTGGAGGGAAGTGAACGAGTCGGAGTGTATTTTGAAAAGATAGAGTGAAGGTAGGAGGGGGCAGATCCAGAGATGGTTCTGAAGAACCAGCCAGAAATCTGTAGCTTGGCTGCACAGAGGGCCTTCCAGCATGATATTAAGAATAGGTTCAAACTATTAAAGGGATCATTGCAACTTCCTAAAAAATCCCAAAAGCATATGTGTGACCTAAACTGACAAACCATTTCCATACAAAAAAAAAAAAAAAAAAAAAATAACAGGTTTTGTTCTGTCAGAGGTACAGGCTAAGAACCTAAAAAAAACCTGTGCAAGGCTTCAAAGCATTTGACTCGAGTTAAACACAATTAGAAAGCGATGGTACATACTAAAGGACATACTATCTGTTCCTCGGACTCGGTTAAAGACTCGGGGCGATCGAGCATTCGAGGCTGTTGCTCCCAAACTGTGGAACTCTTTGCCCCTTTTTTTAAGATTGGCGGACTCTGCGGACTCTGCGGACTCTTTTAAAAAACAGTTAAAGACTTATCTGTTCAAACAGGCATTTGGGCAAATGGGCTAGCCAGTAGTCTTGGTTGTTGTGTATTTTTATGTTTTTATGTTTTTATGTTTTATGTGGTGTAAATTTTGCTTTTATTGTGTTTATTCTCTTTTATTTTTTATGTTTTATCCTTTTGTAAAGCACTTTGTGGCCTGTGCCTATGAAAAGTGCTATATAAATAAAGTTTACTTACTTACTCACTTAAAGGTGCATGTATGAACCTTTCAACCCATTTAAAATCTTTTAGGAAATGTAACATAAAATGTCTATAAACTTAAGAGTACGATGACATGAAATGTGTGCCGTTCGGTATTTTAGTGTTTAGCCTGTGCATGTGAACATGGATGTGTAGTCAGCGCGGAGAATCTTTTCATTTTTAATACCCCTGCCACTTTTCCCATGTGAGCTGTATTTGTCATTTTGCCCCCTTTTGTGTTTGGGGTATTACATTTCACGTGTCTCGTAGCTGCTATTGTATTGAGATCTGCAGATCTTTAATTGCGGCGCGAGCCTTTAATTGCATGCAGGCTAAGCCCGTCGGATCATGGTACAAATTTTTGGCTGGCTGTTTAGGCTTTCCCCATCGCAAGGAATAATGATGTTCGGTGGCTCCTCTCATATTGTTGTGATTTTCAAGCTTTTATTTTTGCCAGACGCTGACTATGCTCGTCGCCATGTGCCTTTCCCCCCCCTCCTTTCTCTCTTTTATAGGCCAAAAGAATGCACTGATTTATGATCTATGCATTGTGCTGATTCCACATATCCTGCGTACTTATGTACGAGCACAAACGCCCCTCTCCTTTTTGCTAATATTGAAAATTGTATTTGGCGCTTTAAGGCATTGCCTCGCTGTGATATTCATTTATACACGTGAGCACCATATCAATATCGGGAGGCGCGATCACCTGTGCTGTCGGGAGGTATCGGCACGGGGTTGCATGCATGACGACGCTCGCCCGCCCGCTCGCCCGCTCACCCGCATTAGCTCACGGCCGAGAGCGGCGGCTTGTTGTTTCCGTGTTGCCCGTGTGCTGTGGCTTGTGGGGCTGTCGGCGATGCTGATCGATGCCTCTTTATTGCTTCCCCTGGATTATCAGTCGAGTTCAACGGTAGGGGAAGGTGATTCATCAGGAAGGGGAGAGAGAGGGAGAGAGAGAGAGAGTCAAAGAGAGAAAGAAAGTGCAGATGAGAGAGAGAGAGAGCAGGCAAACAAGGGAGAAAGAAGAGGGAGTGAAGTAGAGAAGAAGAAAAAAATAGGGAGAGCGAACAAATTAGAAAGTGAGCTTTAGTCAGATGCGAGGGAAGGAGGGAGGGAGGGGAGGGATGGAACAGCCACGAACACATTATGTGGGAGGGAAATGAAGAACTGTGGTACACAGCTGTAACACAGTAGTGCCAAATGTATGCAGACAGGAGAGGAGAGCGGCGTCTGTGTGCACGAGAGAGAGATTAAATACATCTTTATTGTAGACAATATAGACAAATTACTGCTACCCTGATCACCATGGCACAGGTTCCAAATTCATCCTAATTAAAACAGACGGCGAGAGGGAGACAGATAAGAGCGCGAGAGAGAGAGAGAGAGAGAGGGAGGAAGAGGGGAAGAAATAAAAAAGCGCTAAAGGGAAAGAGACGGGGAAACGGCTAATAAAATACAAGGCGAGGAACCGACACAGTTCTGACCCGAACCCTTTAGTGGCTTGCGCTGAATACCACCCACTCACTGCTTATGATTATTAACCATTCTTCAACTCTACTGTACCCGTTGCCTAATAGCCTAAATTCCCCAGCTGTGGAGGCAAAACAAAGCTTAGCAACCAGACGACGGTCAGTGAGAGAAACCCAGAGCGAGGGCGAAGGACATTTGGCGAGAGCGCAACAAAGGCAGGAGCACACCTGTTTCAACTCTGCTCCATCCATCAGATGGCCCACTGCTGCCTCCTGCTCTTCCCCAGCTACTCTCTGCACTGTGTGCCCAGTGTACCACAGGTGTTTTTACGCCAGCCGTGACCCTGCGACACGGCCTGCGAGGCTCGCCCTGCAATATGTCGTCGGTGTGTTCTATCACGATGAGAAAGCAGGTTTGTTTGCTCTGGCTCTGCCTCGTGACTTTGCAGCCTTAGCTTTGACATTGTTGGCTCGTGATCCCCATTGCGCTGGTTCTCTTCTCAATACATCCATTGTCTATTGTAGTATTTTAATGGTATAAAGGTATAAAAACCTGCCTCCCAATTCCTACAACAGCTTCGATGTATTAAGTGAAGGAACATAGCGCTGATCAAATAAACGTGTTAGTATTTAGTCACTGCTTTAAGCGGTTCAGGATTGTTGAGATCCGTTGGTGTCTTATTGTGTTCATAAATTGATTAAGTTGTATTTACTATACCAAACAATTGCATCTGCATTCTTGGGAAAAGTAAAAATAAATACTAATTAAAACAAAACTCTCAAAACTGCAAATGAAAAGAAAATTGCGTTCCTGAGGTCTGAGGTTATTGCTGGTCATTGCTGCATTGGGCTGTTGGGTTTATTCATTCATTCATTCATACATTCATTATCTCCCGCTTTATCCTCTATTGGGGTCGCGGTGGGGTTCCCCATGCCCATCCAGGGGAGAACGTCTCGGGCGCTGGGCAGATAGACCCAGGACAGGGTGCCAATCCATCGCTGGGCACACACTCACTCACACACACACACTCTATATGGGGCAATTTTGTGAATTCAATTGACTTGATCCATGTTTTTGGACTGTGGGAGGAAACCGGAGAACCCGGAGGAAACCCACACAGACACGGGGAGAACATGGAAACTCCACCCAGATGGAGATTCGAACCGGGCATCCCTAGCGCTGAGAGGAGAACGTGCCAACCACTAAGCCACCGTGCCGCCCACCATATTTTATGTTCATGTTTATTATTATATTACATTAACTAATTCACTAAATTCCAAAATTGGCCTTCAAACACACAACAGTTACAAATAAAAGTGGTTCTGCTTTTTAAAAACTAGAACCTATATGTCATTTGTTTACCTAGATATTATTTGTATTTAAGCAGATGTGTTCACAACTGGATCATAGAGTTTAAGCTTCATTTATGAGTGTTCCAGATTCACCTGGAGTTGAACATTAGGTGCTTTTAAAATGTGGTCTGATCCTTATCCAAGTCATAATTACAGACCAATCCTGACCAAACCGCAAAACACGGGGAATGATGGTGAAAACAAAAAACCTAACACTATAATTTTACCTTAACTGGCTGTGAATGTGTGGGCCTGTAAACATGGAGTAGATCTACTTTGGAAAAGGTGTGTTTATAAAATCTGAGCAAATTAAAAGAAACATCAGTGGACATCTCTGCTCATGTGCTCATTTTTGGAAGAAGCCACGGGCCTTAAAAAACTTTTTCTTTTTTTTTTTTTTTTTTTTTTTAAAGTTTGCAATAAACCACATGGACGTTCCCTGTGGTCCTTGGACACCACAGCCTTTTCATGAGACAAAATATTTTCTTAGCACTTTGCTATGGCTTAAATTCATAACATCAAAATATTAGCCCAACCATAAAGCCTGGTGGTGGCTATGTTCAGACTCAGGCCTTGACCGGTGCATTCATCAGAGAACCGAAACAATCCACTTAGGGTTTATAATTTTAGCAAATCGGTCCACAGCCTGAAAGACACCCCATCATTCCACAGTGGATTAAACTGCTCGGCATCAACGTAGGCGTGGATCAGAAAGCTGTACATCTCAGTGAGGTCCTTCATCTCCTCTCACCTTTACAAAATTCTTTGCTCTGAGTTTCTGTCAGTTATTAAAACCAGGATGACCTACATATTTCTGCTGGCGCTGCAAATGATTCATCAACATGCCCAAAAAAGGCACAACGATTCAGTTGGCTTTGTGTTCTTAATTAAAGTTGGAGTTGAAAATACCAGAAACATTTTTAAAACTTTTCTTTGCAAACTTGTTAGTTGCCCCCAACAACTGCCCTCAGGCTCTATGTACACGATCTGAGTCCTTTGTCACTGCAGAGAAACCTGTCAAACACGTTGTCCATAGTAATTACTCAGCCTACAGATGGGGCTTTAGCTCTGCCTGTGTGTGGGTGTGGGTGGCTGGGTTGGGTGGGGGTGGTGGGGGGGGTAGGTTTACCAAAGTAACAGTTTGTCCATATGATGCAAACTTCTTGCAATGTTAACGGAGTGGTTCCGTGTTGCATGAAAACGTTTGTGAGGGCAATTTGTGTCCATTTATGAGGTCAGATGCCGATGTTCAAATTTGACATGACCCTGAGCATTATAAGGATGAAAAAGAGTGCCAACAGATGCTCAAAAGTAAAGTCAATACTCGTACCATGTTGGTACCTGTTGGTCTACGAGACGGTTAGTCGATGAATACCTGTTGTACATTATTTATTGTCCACTCAAGCCATCTTTTTAATCAAGGGGCACAAGACCTTGATGTAGATATCTCATGTGTCGGTAACTTTACTGGAAAAAGAAATTAAAAAAAAGAACTTTTGGAGCTTTGTTAGTCGTATTATTTCAGAGTATTCTGTACACAGTGTAAAAATAATGTGCTTTGGTTGAATGACTTAAAAAAAGAGAAATTCATTGGAAATAAAGATGTATTTTTTTGTATTACAATAATAATACAAATTACAATAAATCATTTAAACACGACTTTGGTCATTTATTTATTCATTTTTATCTGTCTTTAAACGAGCCACAGAGCTTTAGCATTGACTGCAGTAAGGTCCTGGTTGAAGTTCTCGCACTCCTGCATTTTCCATCTTTATTTAAAGTACAACGCTGAAGGGTGATTTATTTAAAGTGATCTATTGGGCCTGCAGTGCTTTACACACAAAGGAATCGGTGCTCCACATTTAACCCATCCATGCAATGAAACACACACATATACACACACTGAGTGAAGTGAGCACACGTGCCCGGAGCAGTGAGCAGCGTCGTACACCGCGCCCGGGGAGCGATTGGGTTAGGTGCCTTACCCAAGGGCACTTCAGACATCGTACTTAGTGGGACTGAGATTCGAACCGGGGATCTTCAGGTCACAGTTATGATTAATTAATGATTCCTTAACTACAAACCCACGACTGCTCCATGTGACTGGTTTCAGGATTGTTTAATATGATTAACAATATTCATTCATTCATTATCTCCCGCTTTATCCTCTATTAGGGTCGCGGTGGGGTTCCCCATGCCCATCTAGGGGAGAACGTCTCGGGCGCTGGGCAGATACACCCAGGACAGGGCGCCAATCCATCGCTGGGTACACACTCACACACTCAAACACACTCTATATGGGGCAATTTAGAGAACTCAATTGACTTGATCCATGTTGTTGGACTGTGGGAGGAAACCGGAGCACCCGGAGGAAACCCACGCGGACACGGGGAGAACATGGAAACTCCACCCTGATGGGGATTCGAACCGGGAACCCCTAGCGCTGAGAGGCGAACGTGCTAACCACTAAGCCACCGTGCCGCCTGATTAACAATATAATTAATTGAATTCATAATTCTTTTATTAATATGATTTCTGCAACAGAATTAAATTGTCTTATAATTGCGCCTGACATTTTTCATAACTTGCTTTGAGGAAGTTGCCAGGTTTTAATGTTTGGGGTGTCAGCATCGGGTCAATACTGGCATTGGGTTCTAATATCAGTATTACAGAGAAAATGAATAGGGACTCTCCTAACTCATAGCTATCGGCCAGGTGCTCGTGGAGGGCATCGGTGAAAGTGCCTCGATGTCTGACTCCTTAAACACCTCACTTACCCATTTACCTTCACCGCGCCTTCTGTTACTTTGTCTTCATATGAACCGTAATCTTAAGCTGCCTTTCTCTGGAGATTTGTGCCCATGTCTGTCCCCGAGATTGTCTTTGCCTTCGCCTTTCACTGTGCCACTTCTCCGTTCCCTTTCCATGCCCCCTGTCTTTCCTCTGCGCACCCCCGAACCTCTCTGATGATGGATGGACAGCTTGTGCGTTTCCAATCTGCCATCTTTCGTGATGCGGTTAGGGGCTTGGATGCTGCTTCAGGCAGGAGAGGGATGAAAAGAGGGAGGGGAGGGGAGCGGAGCGTGGAGAGGACGGGGTGATGCAGAGGACACGATATCTGGAAAACAAGCAAATGAAAAAGAATGTGACGGGAGCGGTGGTGCTGTGAGGGAGTGAACAACATGTTGTGCAAAATCAAACATGGAGTGCTGTTGCTGCGCCTTCGCCATCGTGATCGGGAGACCTCATTCATGTTGTCACATAACACGATCAGTATTAGTACATTTGAAAATCTCACATTTAGTACACACTTAATTAAGGTAGTGTCTAGTTTGTTTGATTTTCTTTTCAAACTTCACACTTTTATTCACCTCATGCACGACGGCTCTATGATATTGGCCAGACAAATAGCTGCTGTTCTGTATTTAATGATCAATTTGTGCTGCGGTTAGCATGTTCTCCCCAAAATTGTGATCTTGGCTTTCTGGTTTACAGCTCATGGGCAAAATTCTGACTTTTTATTCGCCTGTTCGATCTGCACCTATCAAAAATTAAACAAAAAAATATAGACAAAATCATAAATATAAACACACCGAGACTGAAATCGGAAACGTAATATTTTTTAATACCTTATACTTTTCTGAAATGCCATCATAGTCTTTGACGTTTGGAAACTATGTGCACCTGCCACCAGTAGAGGGAGCCTCTGTGACCTGAGCCGCCAGTTTAACCTGAGCATGCTAATGCCAATTAGGAACAGTGAAGTTTTGCTGACCTATTTCTGAGGGATATCAGATGTTTTCCCTTAATATGATTTTTTATTTTTATTTTTTGCTGTGTGTCTGTTTTTTTTAGGCAAATCTTTTATAAATTTTAACAATTTTTATGACCGGAAATAGAAATGCATATTAAGATTAAGCCTGACTTTGTAAAGTCTTTACAAACCTTTCATCTGCATTCCTTTGATTTTTTTTTTTTTCAGGTAAGAGGAGAATGTGTAATGGAATATGTAGGACACTGATCTTCTCTGTTTTTACCTTTGATGAGGCCGTCATGGGTCAACCTGCTTGAACCCTACATACATTTCTTGGCTGCCAAAAGTCTTGACGGCAACTTTGGCACATGTCTGTATGTGAGTGACATGAGCGATGTGGAATACAGGTGTAAAGTGATGCATGGCAGTAATCTTTGGATCACGGCTCTGGGCAACGACAACTTTTTGAAAGTGGCCGTTTTTATTCATTTTGCACTTGCTGGAAGTGAAGATGGTCCAAAAGTCTTTTTTTCCCCTTTTTTGGGTCTGTCTTTCTTTAGTAAGGATCCCTCTATTGATAGTAATTAAATTTGTCCATGTCGTCTGTGTTTTTTTTTTTCTTTTTTCTTTTTCTGCTCGCTCTTCTTCCCATCTGTGTGGTGCGGCTGGCTCTTTCTCATTCTGAGCTGCTGTCATTCCTCACTGTCACTCGTTCGCTCCGAGGCATCGACCTCTGCCTGGAGCCCCGGTTCAGTGGCGGGTCACCCGAGGGAGGGGCCGACTGTTATTGGGGGTGCCAGCTTCCTTCCCCTGTCACAGATATGACTGCAGCTGCCATGGCAACCAAGCAAGACTGCCGAGCAGGGCTGACTTTGTGGGGTGCGTCTAAAAGCATCATTGATCCAGACTGTCTTTTAGATCAGATCCACTGCTTCTCGTAGACGATTGCCATTTTTATTATAAAGCTACCTGATGAGAGGCGCCCTTCCCGTTGAACCTGAATTATGCCTCGCTGTTCATTTTCCACTTATATTAACAGTGTTCATTAATGAGCATAATTATTCAGTTTACTGCAATACCGTTAAAACATCCATATTCTCATTCATAGATTTTTTTTTCCTTTCCGTCACTGTTTTTAATTATAACTCTTTGGTAACTATATTTTAAATGTTTACATATAATATTTGTAACATCATTTATTTTTGTTATATTTATCTTAATTTTTTTCTTACCTAATTAGATGTCTTAATTCCCCCCCCCATCAGTCATTTCCCATCCTATGACGGCTACCAATCAGAGAGGGTGAGGGCGATGGCAGACTTCTTCAAAGCCGACCTCATTTTTTGAACTGATGCTAATGCAACATCCGCGGTGGTGTAACACTCTGAAAGTTCTCCCACTCTTTTCTGTATAAGTGGAACTCTCGAGTTGCCCGTGACTGGCTGCTGTGTTAGTTATTGTGAGGAAAGAGGTCAGATCACCCCTGCATCTTTTCCTAAAAGTACCGTCCTTTAGTTTGGGCTGTGACATTGTTAAAACTGGAACCAACAAACTCTGGAATGACTGGACCATGATTTCACTTGTCTGTAAGACATATCTTTTTATTGCAAGAGTCTTAATAATAATCTGTCCTTCTGCACTAAACTCTTCTTCTTTTTTTAAACACACTTTGCAAATTTGATGCTGAATACAAATTCTCAACTTGGCTTTAATGCACATCAGTCTTTTACAGCAAAGACTGTGTTCATTCATCCTTTCATTGTTTGAGCTGCTTTATCTGATTACGGTTGCAGAACGTGCTACAGATTATCCCTGCTAAAAACCCACATGGGAGGAGAACATACTAACAACCGAAGCCCACCATGTTTCAAATCAGAGAAAATGTAATACACAGCGTATTTAAGGTCGGATTTTAACTGCGTCTGGCCTTTTTAATTAGTCCGCATCCAGTCCCTGATTAAAGTTGCCTTTTTTTTCATAACCGAGCTAATCTCGGATCAGATCACAGATCAAACCAACCATTCATCTCTGTCACATCAAGTCTCTCTGCCTTCTAGCAAGCTTTGTGCAATATGTTTTTAAAG
This sequence comes from Corydoras sp. C115, assembly GCA_019802505.1. Taxonomy (NCBI): domain Eukaryota; kingdom Metazoa; phylum Chordata; class Actinopteri; order Siluriformes; family Callichthyidae; genus Corydoras; species Corydoras sp. C115. Next base: position 696,801 of record JAFMOC010000056.1, on the reverse strand, counting down.
CAGCAACAGGAAAATCGAGGTTGGTCTCAGATCCGAGGTAGCAACCTGTTCTGCAAAAACGGCGCTTCATGCCAAATAGTTGAATAATTACACCACGGAAAAGTGACATCTCGCAGCAATTTGCCAAATCTGTAGGCAAATTGCCTTTTCAAATGCATTTGCACTAGAAATGATAGGAATAATTTCGGAAATTGATAAATGGGTTATTGTAATCTCTGTACAAATAATAGCACGACACCAAAGGAAGGTCAAGTAAAGGTGAGGGAGAAAAATGGCCGCGAGCACTTTTGCAGTTTCCCCCCCACGTGCTTCGTTTCTGATCAGACATGCTTGATTGCTTCAGGGCACCAGGTTCTAAACCAGATGGAAATTTTACAAAACAAACATTAACGTATGACTCTGATCTCTCTCTGTTCTCTCTGTCTTTCGCACTCTCTGCCTTATGTTCCCTGTCTCGCTCCTAACTTCTGTCTCGCCAAACAGATATGATGGATTAGGTTATCAGAATCGCACCAAAGCCTGAGCGCCTGTCAGGTGTGGCTCCATGTTCAACAGATCGAATCTCTTGCGTGCTGCTTTGATTTTCCACTTTAAATCCAGATGAATTGATATCGCATTGTTCACACTACATGCAACACAGGGGGCCATTAAACACACTCCAGCTAAGATTAAACGCTCCTCTTATTTCTTTTATAGTAACTTAGCTCCACTTTCACCACTTTTATAGGGCCATTTTCCTCAGGGGTAACACCAGACACCACGGCTACTTATATTAAAAGTATCGTTCTCTCACTCTCTATAGCTCTATAAAGAGAGATAATGCCCTTCATGTGCCCTGTTTTCGAGTCATGATTACAACTCAGTCTCAATCGCACTTCACGTGATGTTTCGCTCGCAGCCAGTAGGTGGAGCTGTGTGCACAAAACAGGCGGCCCCGGAGCCTACATGAAAAACGGCATAGTACTGTACTAACTATGCCGGATGATTGCCCAGGCATTTCAACAGGCCAATATGTACATTTAAATTGTAGCTTGTGTTTTTTTGATCTATAGAGAGACACTGTGGTGGCACAATGACAGGAAAATGGAAATGACTTTGTCACAGTTGGTTATCACAGCAGGTGGCATGAAGGAAAAAAACTGGCCTCAGTGGTATATTTATTATTTTTGGGCCTATTTTTGTTCCAGGCTCATGGAATTAACATAGTTCCAAGATAATTGGTTTTGTTGGATAAACAGGTGCTCCATTTATAATTGTGCTTAAATTCAGGCTTGTGAATAATGAGGCTTGTGGTTTGTGGAATAATTTCCTTCTTGCCATTTTAAATAAATGCAATTTTTTTTCACCATGTGTTTCTTCGCTGGCACTTTGTAAGTGATTGTTGTAAGGAAATATAAGTATAGAACTTTTAACTGCAACTGTATTTTTTTTCTCTCTCTCTCTCTCTCTCTCATATGTATACATTGATTAAAATGTTTTATTAAGTCCCATTTCCATTGGTGTATATAACAAACATAAAAGAATGGGCGTGCTGAATTAGTGTGTTACTGTAATAAGACTGCCACCTTTGTGTTATGAAGGGTTGTTCTCTTTTAGATATTCCACCATCAACAAAATATCATTTCATTTAAAAGTGGAAGTGTTTAGGATGTACACAATTTAAACCGCCAAGTGACGGAATACATACAGATATAAACTGAGGTGGTCAATGGCTGAAGAGCATGGTGTGTAGAAATGGCAGAAATGTTCTGCTGACTCAATATCTGCAGTGTTCCAAATCTCCATTGGTGCCAACATCATTACAAAAACTGAACCTCAGAAGCTTCATGGTAAAGGTTTTCTTAGCTAAGCAACTGCATGCAGGCGTTATATCTCCAAGCGTAATGCCAAGCGTTGGTTGGGGAGGTATAAGGCACACAGCCAATGGACTCTTGTGCTTCTCTATCTGGACGTCTGATGGACGATGGGTTTGCTTTAAAAGAGGTCCAGTTCATAACAATACATAAACAGTTTTATGTAAAGGAACTAAATCAAGCATCTTGTCTCAATCCCACAATCGGATAAACCGAACATATGGGTTGTTCACCGCGGATCTGCCCACGGTTTTGTTATAGTAATATATAGCAAACCTATATCAAACCTACAATGCGACTTTCTACATAATAAGTGACCCATTAACATTTTTATCTTTTTAATTTTGTCTTTTTTTTTTTTTTTTTTTGCTCATTTAGCCTTTTTAGATTTGAGTTTAAAAACATATTGGTTATTGCTTTTAGTTTGTTTCTGAGCTGTTTCATATTCTTTTTTTTCAGTTACAGACTTCCTTCAGAGATCCTCTGTAAGGCCTCTGTAAGGACTCATGTGGTTGTTGTCCTTCAGCTGGCTAAAAAAACCCTTTTATTTAATGAAGAAGTGGGAGTGCTGAATCCAACACTAATAAGGTGGTAGGGGTAATAAGAGATAATACAGGGCACTAAATGTCTCCTACAGTATACCCTTCAAAGGGAGGTGAGTAAGTGCACGGGTGTTGCCACTGTTCCTGATTAACTATCGGCTGTGAGAGCCTGGTGTGTGTTTACATTGTGGAGTGGGAACACGACTGTTTTCATTGATAAAGCTGTGCAGGAGTCACCAGGGCTTCAGCCAACTTTGATGCCAAGTAGAGGAAACTTAGCAAAAGGTGCACATGACAAGAGGAAGTCATTAGCACAGTAATAATGGCACTGACAAGGGTCTGGATCAAAGGCTTTAAGCAGGCTGTGGCACATTGAAGTGGGAAACTGGAGGCACAGGAAGATCTTGTAGTGCTCGGTGAAGAGGGTCGTGTTTTAATAATCATTTAAACAGAAAGTGTTCACAAAGGGCTTTTTGTCACATGCTTTTTTTTTTTTTAATATTCTTTTTTATTGTATTTTTTCCCCCCAAAGTCAAATACAGAACACAAAAACATACATGTTCAACCACCCAAACCCAGTCCACAATCAGAACAGTCTCAGGTGGTGATATAATATTATGAATATATTAATTATTATATTATCAAATTATGAATGAATATTAATGACAAAAAAAAAATTCTCACATGCTTTAACTCAAAATAAATGCAATGATGGCTTTCACTACATTTGCTCCAAAAAAAACGGGGAAAAAAGGCCTTATATACTTGCTTTATTTTAGGCAAATGCAAATTCACATGTTACATTTTTGTGTTGTGAGTTACAACAGGCCCAACCTTGTAATGAGGTTGATGGGAAAATAGAGATGTCTCCGTCATAACTTGTTGAATCCTGTTGGTCTACATCGTTAGTTTTCTCTGTTGCTTTTAGAGCCTCGCGCTCAGTGTCCATTCAGCACATGAGCACAGACATGTGTACATTTTATTTCTCAACCTCACATTTAAACCGTGGTCATTAATATTATGAGGATATGCTGGTACCTTATTTTCCACTCGTATTTCTATAAGTGCAAGGAAGCCTGCTGGTTGAATTTGCCAGGCTTTACAACCACCATCTCAACAATAGTTCGATCAGTCAGGTTCCTCTACACCAAACAAATCAAATGACTTCTTAACAGACTTTGCTTTTTCAAGCGTATTCTTCATCCATTTAGCTAGTGAAGTATGACCTATAACTACAATCTTCTGATGTACTGCTCCAACTCCTGCCTGCTGAGGTTGGTAAGCCGTAGAAACCCAATCAATAATCCTAATCAAAAGTTTCTGGAACATCGTGGGAAATGACACAACTTCAGTTCTGCTTTTTTGTCCCCCCCCCCCCCCCCCCCCTCAATAATTGGCAATATTTTCTGCTGAGTTTATATTTACACTTATTGGACACACGGCATAAATGATATTTTGTCCTATTTCATTTGCACTGCCCTGATTACTATTTTGGCATTTTAAAAAAAATCAGTTTATTAAATTGGGTAAATCGATCAAACCAAAAGTGTCTCATGCAGAGACATTGACTTATTTTTGCTTAAAGAAATCAATAAAATGATGGAATTTGACCTGGGGTTCTTAAATTTTTGCATTAGACAATGGCTGTAGTTAATTGTGCACTTCTTGCACAGCAGTTCTATTGATTTGAGGATAAACCATTACTTTAATTAAATCCAGAGAATTGTTGGTTGTTTTGCTTAATGCTGTTTGTAACTGTTGACAAAACTCACTATCTGAGTGTTAATAAATCTGGTGTGTGTGTGTGTGAGAGGGAAAGAGAGAGAAACACAATTGTGAAACAGCTCTTCACTCTTAAATGGAATTGGTTCAGCACCAATTCACCAAAAAATTTAGGATTACGTCTTAATTTAAGTACATCCCCATCTTTTAAGTGAACTTGTCCTTTTATAGTACATTTTGTTATTAGTAACACATAAGAACATTAAAAAAAAACAGTAGAGAATGTTGGCTGTTTCATTTTGAAAGTCTTTGTTGAATTTATTTTGGAGATTTTACTTGTAGATTAGCGAGAGGGCTGCTTTAGATTATGCAAATGATTATTGTTTTTTTCTTTCTCTTGTTTCTGTGAGTTATGGGTTTGTGTCTAATGCTGCTGTTTGGGCTCTTGGTCATTATCCCTCCACTGCATATGTTTCCACCCTCATAAAACTTTTTTTACAATTACAACCTGAAACTAAAAGTAATGAGTGGGAATATAAAAGTGGACGGAAAAAAATCAGGTTGGTTTGGGGTGTAAAAAAAAAAAAAAAAAAAAAAAAGTCACAGCTATGGCAACAAAACATGTATTTCTGGTGCAAAATAGTAAGTAAACAAATTTATTATGCAAAATAGTAAGTAAGTAAACAAATTTATTATGCATGTTTACTGTGTGCATTCCACTTTTTGTAATATCTAAAGAAATTCATCATGTTGGGAACATGTTCAGTGCTGAGGCTCGGGTATGGAATGAAGGTCGCGTTCCACAGAGCATCACAGAATTCATCAGATCAATAGAAATGGAAAGGATGATGCCCAAGTGTAACTTCTGCTTAAACAAATGTGTCCATCAGAATGTAGTGATGGATAAAGGACCGTGACAATCAGAGATGCAAGAATCCTGCAGCTGAAATGTTCAAGGCCGTGCACACAAACCTGGACATTCATCAAAGCGTATATTTAACTTTGGACTGAAAAATCCACACTTACACTTTCTGGTTGTAAAACATAGTACTTTCATGTTTAACAGAGTCCATACCCTTCAGTCAGTTATTAGCTTCTAAAATGGGAGCTTAAAAGGCAGACTTTCACATTAATTAAGCTGCTACATGAAGATCCATCAATCAGACATTTTAATTTGGACACAGATGGATTTTGATATTGAGCCAAAATGAAAACGCATGGGAACATTGGATGACACTGTGGTGCAGTGGCAAGCGCTGCGCCGCATTCAGGTTGTTTCTTGGTGTAGTTTGCATGTTCTCCCTGTGTGTTGTCACGTGTTTTTTCCTGCGAGCTCCAATTTTTTTTTTCCCACAATTCAAGAAAATAGTACTAGTATTAGTAATTATACTAATAATACTTTAAGTGCTGAATTGTCCCTTATTGTGAAACTGTGAGTGTGTTTGTGTTTGAGCTGTAATGGAATGGCAGCGTCAGTATCCCTTACATAAGCTCCTTGGAGAATAAATAAATGTAGTTCACCAACAAGGAAACGACGACCCCAAGCATGCTGCCAGAATCTCTATGGCGTGCCTAACAAGCGGAACCTCAATGTAAAAGAGTGGCCGAGTCAAAGGCCAGACCATAATCTGTGGTTGGATTTGAAAATTGCTCTTCACAAACCGCCTCCGAACAATATGAGAGCTGGAGCAATTCTGCTAGAAACAATGTGCAAAAGTTCCAGATCCAGATGTGGAAATCTGTCCGACTGCATGAAAGACTTGCAGCTGTAACTGCAGAAGAAACCGGGCTGGAAAAAAAACCAAAACATTGATCCAGGGGCAGAGGAGTTCTGCACAGAAGAGACGTAGGCTTTTTGTTTAATGAACCTTTGCGTTACCAAAAAAAGAGACGAGCCACAATTACAATTTTAGGAAATGTGTCATTAGAGAAAAGTCCATTAGGCGAATTCCAAATTGTAACACTGCAAAAGGCAAAAGTTCAACGGGTTTGAAAGCTTACAAGTATAAGACACTACATACAATACATCTTTCATTAACATTAGCTTAATTTTTTTAATAATTTAATTTCCTTTCCTGCCGTGACGGCAGTGTCAGCTTACCATAACGGCACATTGTACATCATCCTCATACTGCATCACGTCAAAGAACGCGTCTTATTCCTTTAGATTACACTTTGTATTAGGGGTGAGCTGCAATATTCGCTGATTCGACGATTCGATTCGGAGAACCGTAGTCGACTATGAACCTCATAGTCGAATGTACCATTTTGACCACATGGGGGTGCCCATGGCTGCTGCTAAGCATTAGTTTTTACATGAAATGTCTTTGTTTTCGTTATATATATAGCCTTTTGTCAAATAAAATCATCCTAATTTCTGTTAATATTTTTTTTTAATGATGTGTGCGCTTTAACCCATTTACGGTGCTCTAGAAAAACAAGTAAAATATATATATATAAAAAAAAATCAATTTTAAAAACCACGCTTATAGCGCCATAATGTGGTGAAATTTTAACTGATTCGACTATCAGTCGACTATAGGGAAAATATGACGAATCAGATTCGACTATGAAAATCCTTAGTTAAAGACACCCCTACTTTGTATGCTCATTTTAAGCCAAGTTAAAGGTGATTATATCAACAGTAGAATGTCGAAGGCAGTAATTAAGCCCGCTGCCTGGGGAGCCATCAATCAGGTCATTGTTGGTGACGGCTGTCAATGAACGAGAGTCCGGCGATTAAACCAGCATGAAAAAGGTAACGTTAAGGCTAAAGGCCTGATCACACTGTTCAAATACGTGAGGGTCTGTCATGTAAATCATCTCATCAGAGTCTACTCTTGTCTCTGTGTTTTGGATGACACAGGATTGTTTGTGGATTGTTTGTACATGTGCAGGCTGTTTGCTCTACAAGCCACCAGCTGCGCATGCTCTCGACTGCTCAGATACCTGACCAAAGAACAGCATTCGCATTTTAAACTCCGTTCAGACGACTGTGAAATGTTTTCCTTTTATTCTATTTTAATACTGTTTTATTTTCCTTATGGCACATGTTGTGTACTTTAAATTGATTACGAACTTGGCTCTTGGCGGATCACTTTATAAATGGACAGAAGGTGAACGCCTCCCGTTGTCTGGCCGAATTCAGGCGTTCACTGACGATGTTATCGGTTCTCATCTGCACACTGACTGCCTTCTGTTACTGGAGCAACATCAAGTCTCTCAGATCAGCTCATTTGTAGTTTGGGAGAACAGCTTGGTTTACAATTGGACACTGGCATCAGCATCGTGTTGTGGGAAGAAGATATTATCCTGAGTTTATAATACAGATTTATAGCTGTGATTTGTATTTCTTTATTATTTAAAGTGTTTTGTTTAATGTTTTGTTTTTCGTCTAGTAATAAAATAAACCCACGGGTCGAAAAGGTTGAGAAATTGAGACGTTGAGTCATTAATAACTATTTAATTGCTACGGGACATAACTAAACTGTTATTATAATAACATTATGGGTTGTATAAACAGAGAAGGTGGCATTGGTGGCTCAGTGGGTAGCACTGTCACTTAAAGATCCTTTGTTTGATTTGAAGTGAGGGTGGCCTTGGACCATTGGAGGGGAATGAACCACAACCGGTGCAAAAAAATCCATCTGTATTAGCTGTGTGATCTGAAATGAATATTAGTGAAAGTTACTGAAGAAATTCTGGTGAAACCGTTCTTTACAACATGAAGTTGTAACATATTTTTTAAACTGATTTGGGTATCATTTATCAAATTCCCACCAACATTGATTTTATATTAACAGAATGGTTATTGGACTTTGTTGGCAGTGTTTTCATATTGGAGCGGTTGTGTGCAAATACAAAGAATTCCATTAGGGCATCTGACTATAGTGCTGTAGTTCCTGTGAGGACAAGCCTTTAACTCGGCTAGTAAACATGATTTTACTTAGTAAAGCGAAAAACAGCTTGTATTACAAAAAAAAAAACAAAAAAACTGTTTTATTTACATTTAAAGGTCAAGGTAACATGCATAATCCAAAAAAGCAATTTCCAAAAACCTGTGTTTTGCATAAAGAACTGCCCTTGAGCTTTCATTCTAAGTGAATTTTTAATAAATGGATGTTTTATGTTGCAAAGAAACATGCCAGTTGTAATCTCACACACACACACACACACACACACACACACACACACACACACACACACACTGCAGATGCATTAAATAGCCATTAGGTTAAAAAAACGTGTGTTCCTTTAATGGCGTGAGAACTGGCACTGGATGGATCTCTAATCCAAATCTGCGATGTGTTGGGTGAGCACAGTTCACTGTTTACTGTGACAGAATCTGCACGGATTCCACAGAAAAACACGTCTCTAATCTAATCCAGTTCCCCACAAACAGAGCTGATGTCAAGACCTGCAAGTCTCTCAGTATCTAACTGAGCTGCAATCAAATAATAATGTTATTCCATGGACAGAGTTCACACTTTATGCGCATCTTTTACTAAAGACTACAAGCTTTAAATGGTGGCTACGTTTCAGTCATGAGGGGGAAAAAAATAAATCATAAATCTATGACTATGGTGGTAGTTTCTTTACGGTTATTAAAGTAAACAAACCGAGATCTGCATCTGTAAAGATCCTGCGCGTGTATTCAGACACTTATTATAACGTTATGAGCCTCGCGGTTACAGGAAACCAGGCAGTTGCTTGTTGTGCTGGAGTCAGACCTCCAGCTAAATGTTTGACTGGATGTTACCTGGAAACACGCATTCTTCTTAGTGCTCAGCTCTCGTGGAGCAAGACGATCCGGCCGCTCAGCTAAATCAATAAGAGACGTTTTCAAGAAAGCTCCCCACCTGTAAGATTTTTCTAGTAATTAGATTGACCACGGTCTGTAATTGTAAAACTATAAAGTGCATCTTCTGTATATAGTAAGTGTAGCAACAATGATGTGTATCTATGAAAGTAGGCCATGAGTATAGTTATTTAGTACAAGAAAAAAGTTTCACCACATGAATATTATTCATTCATTCATTATCTCCCGCTTTATCCTCTATTAGGGTCGCGGTGGGGTTCCCCATGCCCATCCAGGGGAGAACGTCTCGTGCACTGGGCAGATAGACCCAGGACAGGGCGCCAATCCATTGCTGGGCACACACTCACAACAGGCACACTCTATATGGGGCAATTTGGAGAACTCAATTGACTTGATCCATGTTTTTGGACTGTGGGAGGAAACCGGAGAACCCGGAGGAAACCCTGCAGACACGGGGAGAACATGGAAACTCCACCCAGATGGGGATTCGAACTGGGAATCCCTAGCGGCGAGAGGCGAACGTGTTAACCACTAAGCCACCGTGCCGCCCACATGAATATTACGGAGTCAAAAAAAAAAAAAAAAGAATGTAAATTTCGTTGTGCAGATATATAACAGCTTTATAATCATCGCTCGTCGTGTCTTTTAAATTGCGTTAGGATCTGACATGACACTAAACGCCAAACAACAAACTTCATTATCAGGCTACATTAAATGATGCAAACCAGCAGGTTCATGTGAATGAGTTATTCTCATAAATCATGTATTGGAAGGGAGTGCTCGCCAGATTTACCTTGTAGGGCCATGCTGTAAATTCAATAAAGGAATTTCGAGTTCAACTGAGACATGATGGAAGCCAGAAAAATTCATCATGATGCCACCTTATATTGGATTTAGGGCTGGACAACAGCTCTGCGATGAGTGTCAAGCTTAATGAAGTACTGTCAGTATTTCTAAAAAAAAAAAAAAAAAAAAAAAAAAAAAAAAAAAAAAATTTAGCTCTTGTTACTAAGAAAAAAAATGCATCGGTTATTAAATAGCTTTTTAAATTGTTGTTCTGTCTGCCATGTTAAACGCCAGTTATTTTAGTCTCCAAGAATGATGGCACATAGCGAGGGAGTGAGGCTTTTTTTTTTTTTTTTTTTTCACTTGTATGTTAATATCTGTAACTGAGTAACACAAACGGATTCCAGATCTCAGTATGTGTGAGGGCTCATATATTTGCAGAATGCTCTACGGATGCTCATTTGTCGCATCGACGTAATCCTCCATGCATTTGCTGCACTTCACTCCACTGCTGTTCTGGGGGTGTTTAGATCCCCAGGGTTCTGGCACTGGTCGCTGAATAATCCTCCTGCTAGCGTGCCTGTGTTCCAATTGATTTTGTCTCAGATCCCAGTTATTCCAATTAGTTTCAGTGGTGCCTGTTAGTAACTTGGCTGTCAAGGGAGCGAGAGCAGATCCGGCCTGTCCTCTCGCAGCGCTTTGTTTACACTGCTAATTGCTGCTCTTGTTTCCTTTCATTAGCAAGAGCTGCCTATTACACTAAGTGCTCACTGACTCAGTCTGGTTTCTCCTGCCTCTGTCCATCACATGCTCCCTCTGTCTTTAAACAAAGCGTGTCTATCAATTTACCTCTGACCAGCCATTACTATTTCTTTCTTTCTACTTACAGATCTTTTTAAGGCTGTTAGTCTTTGTTCATAACCTTTTTTCCCCCCCTCAGCCAGTTGGGACCATTTAAAGGTGGCGTTACCTAGAATTAGTGTAGTGTTTCCAAAAACATTTGCTCTTTGCATAGCTGTAGCTGGAATCCAGCACTTTGTGGTGATATGCCCTAGTAAGCATTTACTAAATAACCCAGGTGTGCTAGATTTACAAAGGACAGACAAGTCTTTTTTTTAAATTTTTTTTTTTAATTCATTCCTTTGTATTAAATATAGAGTTACAGTAAATACAAGAGTTCAGAAAAACAATCTGGTGTATAAAGGTGTCTAAGGATTTATTTATTGAACAGTTTAGGTCATTGCATCTATATGGTCAGAAAAATCATTTTGCAGTGACTTTTTAAAAAAAAAAAAATTATATCAATATTAAATTAATTAACTACACTTCAAAAATGTAATCGTCTTCCAACAGCAGCACATTGAGAAAGGGTGCACAATTTGGAAATTGCTAAATCCTGTATTTCATGGGTGTCAAGCTTTTATAAACATCACTGTTGTAATTACAAAATGTAGAATTAAAGGAAACCTATTATCCAGTTTCATATAAATCCCCTAACAAATGTTACTGATGCTTAGTGTTAATCAAACTGTTTTTGCAAATGGATAACAGACAGTGATCATCTTTCACATGTAGCCCACAACAGAAGGTCAGGGCTGCTTCCTGTCCTACTCCATGTGGGTGGTGTCAGTTTGGTGCAGGAGATGAATAAAACTGACAAATTTGTGTTTTGGGAAATAGCCGTCTTTTTGCTTTCCCTGAATTTGTGCAGAAAAGCGTCAGAAGTTGCAGAGTTTTGCTGTTTCGGTCTTTTTAAGTTAACCGTTTTTATTTCCTTCTTCTTTGGCCTCAAATGCTTGTATTCCTTCGGTGGAGCACTGGGTTCAGGAGCACCAGGTCAACACACCTACTCTGTCACCGTGACGTTTCCTGATTATCGATTGCTCTCTATGCATTTGGATTCAGTATTAAATTGAAATTCATATTAGGCAAAATAAGGCACCGGCTTCTGCTGCTCTTTTTAAAAACATACAGAGTTGCTGTGGATGTACGCAACGTATTTCTATATCTTTTTTTTTACGTTATTTTGTAAAATACAAACTCAATTATTTAAAAATAGTCCATCCTTTTTGGCCAAATAGTTATTAAAAACAGACCGCAAGTGGCCCAAGCCTTGCGTATCAAAAAGTCACTTAGTGGATGGCAATTGGCAAGAATTAAACAAAATGAAAAACGTATAAAATCCAGAAAGGAAAGGAATAGATGTGTTAAGCACCGTGGCAAGTTGGGTACAATTGTAAGGTGGTAATTGAGTCAGCGGGTTGAAACCGAGGCCAGTTGCACGGTGACCTTTTATTGCCCCTGCAGGAGTAGAAGATGTCTCCTTCCAACTCCTGTCTCTAATCCACACATTTTCCAGTCTGCCAACAAGGACTCGTAATAAGGACGTGAAGGCAAAATGAGATGTGGTCTTGGTTTGTTGTGTGTGTGTGTGTGTGTGCGCACACGTTTGCCTCATGTTACTATTGTAAGGTGCGTTTTGTTTTTCCTTTGCTTGTAGTGAATTATGCCTCAGAGGTTTGTGTGTTCAAGCAAGACATTGCATCTGCAATCTCTCCCCCCATCTTTGCATCGGAGCCGTGCGGGCAGAGAGAGGAGAAGAGAGTAGAGGAGGGAGTCGAGTTGAGCGCAGCCGCGCCTTCTTAATGACTCCCATCCCTCTCTGTGCCACGTTATTAATTAGCTCAATGATCCTTGCCGATGGGACTTGGGCGGCGGATTAAAGACCTCGGTGGGTGTAGGAGTATCTGCCTCGGTGAGAGAGGTGAAAAGAGACGGCACAGCAGTCTTTTGAGGTCCACGCGACCACAGACAGTATCCCTGTCTAAGCCTCAGGGGATTGAGTGTAAACACGTGTGGGTGGGTGGGTGACTGTACATATATGTCCAAACGTTTCTGTTGGTTTGGCGTCCGTGTGCACAAGTGTAAACGACCGAAACGGAGAAAAATGTGAGTGCATATTACACTTTGGTTATGGCTTAAAAAAAAAAAGAAATCTAATAATGCATCACCTGACAGTGTGAATTAGATTTCTGCATACCGGGCAGGATGTGCTGCTGTTAGCACCTGCTGTCAGTTGCACTTTCGAGCTGCTGTTTATGATGGTAATTGAAATTGCAGCCTTTTTTTTTTTTTTTTTTTGGTGATGGCTTTTAATTTGAAACGAGCTGCTTCAGAGATACTGCAATTTGCACATAAGGGGTCAGTGAGGAAGGACTTTGGGATCCTAAGGCTGAAAACTAAAATAGCACCAAAGTGCAGGAGAGTCGCCGGTTTGAGAACAGTGTCACACACGCAACACCTGTTTTAAATTCACAAAACGGAAGACGGGGGAGAAAGGTGGCGCCGGTGAATTGCTTCTGCAAAACGTGTGGTGCTTTGCAGGCGTTGTGTGTTCACATGCAGGCAACTTTTTTGGGAACCCTACAATACAAGGAGATCGCAGCAGGAATATGTTTTGAAATATAAGATTCCATTTTGCTACCTTAAAAGAACCGTTTGAGCAAAAATGACTACGGTGAGCTTTAGGAGCAAAAAATATTATATTAGAACTTTATATAACCCTGCTGCAGTTGTGCAGATACTTGATAATATTTGTCTGTGTTGTTTACATTAAAGATATTAGTCATTTAGAAGCTACAATAAAGACCTTTAATAAGGCTACAGAGTGAAAACTTGATTTCCCATCTTCACCAAGGTTAAACGTTATCGCCATCTTAAAAAAAAAATAAAAAAAAATAAAAAAAAAAAAAATATATATATCCCTATAAGTGTAAACTCTATACTACAGTCCTCTGGAACTACACAACAAGTTCCTCTGTCCACTCCCCTGTGTTTATCTAAGGTAAAGTTCCCTTGGTCCATCTATTTGCATGTGTGGAGAAAAACTAGTGAAAATGGGAGGTCTCCATCCCTCCGGATGCCCAACAGTGGCATGGAACAAATGAACATAAATGTCACTGTCAGGAGGCAATGAAGAAAAAGCATGTCAAATGAGCAAGCAGAGCCACTCTCTGAAGACACAGGGACGCTACTAGTGCGTGAAAATGAAAATGGGGTGGGGTGGGGTGGGGGGGGGCTGTGGCATGATAATATAGGCCTTGGATCATGAAATAATGGTCGTGTAAAGAGGTTTGTAATAGAATTAGAAGCAGTATAGTTATTTGTCTAAATTTAGTTTTACAACTGGAAAAAAAAAAATGTAACCTTTATCTGATGAACTCTTTTATGAAGAGTACAACGAAGGGCAGCGCAATGCCGCCGCGCAAAAGAGATACGCCGGTTTCTAACGAAATATTAATTAAAACAACAACTGTCATCTGAACCAACATGCTTCACAAAAATGTTTATAGGATTTTAAGTAGGTTACAATACAGAATAGATTTTTTAAAAATAAATAACACATTGCCCAGCGATGGATTGGCGCCCTGTCCTGGGTCTATCTGCCCAGCGCCCGAAACGTTCTCCCCTGGATGGGCATGGGGAACCCCACCGTGACCCCACTAGAGGATAAAGCGGGAGATAATGAATGAATGAATGAATGAATAAATAACACATCTGTTATTTACAGTATATCAACACTTTATCATAAATGTCCACAAATATATGTTTTTTTTTGTGTTTCACATACGCGTTCTGATTAATTTATGGCAAATGGATGCTGCTCTTACAGATCCGTATCGTCAAAACTAAAGGTGGTTTGACTGAAATATGTGTTGCTTAATAGTCTCAGCAACCAGGGAACCAAACATGTCGGGAGTTTTGCGGACACCCCGGTTGTCTGTGGTTATTCATGTGTTTTTATAGTTTAAAAGTAAAATAAGGGACTGAATAATGATGGGTATGGCTGACTTTGAACTGTCCACATTCAATGCTTGACATGTAATTGGATATTTCAATAAGGCAATACTGGGGTGCCACACAGGACATCAAATGAGGGAATGATGTTGCCTGAGTGCACATCTCCTTAACCTGTTCTCTCGGCAGCCCGTCCGCAGATGGACTCGTCCATCAATTCTATCAGAAAAAACATGGATTCGTCACCAAGCTTCGCCATTACTCATTCAGCCAGCGACTCTCTGCGTGCCAAAAACTTTTCCTAGGACGTGTGACTTTTAGTTGTTATGGCATAATTCTGTTCTATTCATTATCATTTCCATATCAGTTGTAGTTCAGCAAGCCCTCTGTTCGAGCTGATCACACCAAAGGCTTTTCTGAAGCGGCAATTATACTGATCTCCTCTAAAGAATTTATTAATTCATTTATTGCACCTGTGAGACTTGATGTGGAAATTGGAATGTAAAAAGTAAAGATCCAATTTGTTGTCATTTTCATGACAAAACATCAGGATTCTGATGCGCGGCGGTGATTTTCTTTAGGACACAGTCGTAACTGAACATTAGGGATGTAATGAGGCGTCTAAATGCAAGATTGTGAAGTGTGTCATGCAAATAAAAACTGGGCGGTGTCAGGTGCGTTTACTTTTATTTATGATGCAGTACGATCTTGTATCCGCATGCCCGGGCACTGACTGCAGTTCGACAGCCTACAGAATAAAAGTAAGTAGCATAATTTTAAATTAAAAGAAAATTCTAATAAAATGTTCGCAATGGGGCGGCACGGTGGCTTAGTGGTTTAGCACGTTCTCCTCTCAGCGCTAGGGATTCCCGGTTCGAATCCCCATCTGGGTGGAGTTTCCATGTTCTCCCCGTGTCCGCGTGGGTTTCCTCCGGGTTCTCCGGTTTCCTCCCACAGTCCAAAAACATGGATCAAGTTAATTGAGTTCTCTAAATTGCCCCATATAGAGTGTGTTTGAGTGTGTGAGTGTGTGCCCAGCGATGGATTGGCGCCCTGTCCTGGGTCTATCTGCCCAGCGCCCGAGACGTTCTCCCCTGGATGGGCATGGGGAACCCCACCGCGACCCTAGTAGACGATAAAGCGGAAGATAATGAATGAATGAATGTTCACAATGGCTGCCACTCCAAAAAAAAAAAAAAAAAAAAAAAATTAAGAATGCAAGTCAATATAATTATTTTATTCACGGAATAAATTAGTAATGTAAAATGTGTGATTATTCTGTAATAATAATAATACAAAAATTAACCAAATTTCTTTTCCGTAAATATAAAGTAATCCATGGTAAATTCATGCCAGGGCTTTTTTTTATTTTTTTTTTAATTTTTATTTTTATTTTTTAAATATATCTAACCCCATTATTGTAATATCTTTTGTTTAGTTTAAATTCTAGTTCGAAGAACATGTACCAGTTTGTCAGCAATCTGTATTTCTAGATACACAAGTTCATTGATTATTAAAATTACGAAATGCTAATAATAATAATGATAATAATGATGATGACTATGATGATGATCTACAGAGTATACTAAAACATGTGGCATTTTTTTTTGTCATCCGGCTAATCACAGGCTGTGTAGTAAGAGGAGTCTACGACTCATTAAGCTCTCATGCATCGGTATAGGCTTTAAACATCCTGCTCATCTTCTTGTTCATAGTTAAGCTTACATCTTACATGATGTGTGTACAAAATGCTGTTCATTCGAGCAGGAAGCATACGTTATCAGTTTTAAATCGCAAACCGAGTACCAATCTGTACCGAAGCTCTGTGCTTTCTTAACTTTGTAAAGTCCTTTAACCCCCAGGGAGATGAAAGCTCCAGCTGAGCACCCCCTATAGCTCAGTACACATGTATTCACAGATAGACAAATGCACATATTGCTTTGTACATGTGCATAAAACATTTAGCCTCGTAAAATAAATACTTCATAAATCATTGGAACTGTACAACAGTCATGCAGCACAATGACTCACTGATGAAAAATTGGAACATTTAAAGTGCATCAGCTTGCAGTGTTGGGTTAAACATGGGAGTTTTGGCAATAATGTCTTTGACACTGCATTTCTTTGTTTACAGTTGTGGCCGGTAAGGGCAATGAAGCCACTCGGAAAATGATCTTTTTAAAACGGTGTCCATAACTAATGTTCATGATTGTAGTAGTGTGCACACTGTGCTGTTCTCCAATAAGAGTGGGGAGTTCTGAATGTCAGTTGTCGGGTCATTGCCAATATTCCGCATTTCCTCATAATTGGCATCCAACTTTGCCCTCATTTGAGAAACAACTTAATTTATTTTTTGTACATGTACAGTAAGGCCATTTAAATCTGCTGTACATGACATCATTAGACCAATGAAATCATTATGGTTGAACTAATGGTCATTTTAGTTCAAGTTTATTTATTTTGGGCTTTTCACAATAGAGCATCATGGTCGCTAATCTCACCGAAAGTTCTCAAAGAGCAAGTCAAAGCGACGGTGGAAAAAAAAAAACCCAATCAAATTCTATGTTAATGAAGCAAGATTTGTCTGAGGACCCTTCCTTCATAGCTGTGTTAGTTTTAATTTGTGCTAAATTGCTAGAACCAGGTCTCGATTAACAAAAAAAAAAAAAAGAGATCATGTAACTGATCTGGGTTTGTGGTTATGTTCTTATGTTCTTATGTTCTATCGGATTATTTGTGCATAAACAATTTAAATGAATTCTCAAGAAATGCTTAATTAATCCTAAAGAGGTGCAAAATCTAAGTTTACATAAGCACAGATACTTGTCTTTATGAACTTCTTGATAGAGAAAACACACACACACATACACAAACACACACACACAGCTTCTTGTAACCAGAACATCTAGTATTTAATATGATTGCATGCCAATAATTTGATGGATGCGCAGATTTTGGCAGTTTTTTGTCTTTATGCAAATGAAATTGCAGTGTAATGAAGTGAAAGTGAAAATGAGGTGGAAAATATCTGATTGTTTTTAGGTTCCCTCTATTATCTCTACACATGCTCCAGTTTGGGAATCTAGACTCTACCTGCGTACTGAAAATGTTTTTTATTATTATTATTATTATTTTTTTTTTAATTAAACCTTTATTTGCCATCATTATAACACAACCCCTTCGTTCTTCTGGGGTTCTTATTTACTCTGGCTTTGCTTCCTGATAAGTGGATTGGCTTTAAAAACTCTGATAATTCTGTCTGATGTCTTTAAATAAAAAATAATGCTCGTGTTAACCAAGCATCCCGACAAGTTGCCTCCAGAGGTCATTAGTTTGCTCTTAGTTGATGGATCTGTATGATGTCACTTCAAAAAGACTCAGGCAATGAACATTATTTTGTGCAGAAGCATCTAACCAAACGAGTGAAAAATGTGGTGGAACTAGAATCACAAGCAGCTCTGACACACATTCTAACCCTCCGCCATGTTTTCATGCTGCCACTGCAGTTCACTCATTAACCACTGCATTTCCGCTCTGGAGGGAGGCAACGTATTACATTTTTTTAACGTAATGTATTCGTGTTTGCATTTGATGCGACTTTAATACTCCTTTTTTTTTTACAGCTTTAGGCAGAACAGTGGTGCAGCGGTTAGCATTTCCAGAGTTTGATTTCCAGTTGGGGCAAATAAAGGGTATTTCTGAGCTTTGACCATCCTCCCTGTGCATGAATGTGAAATGATTCATTCATTCATTATCTCCCGCTTTTTCCTCTATTAAGGTCGCGGTGGGGTTCCCCATGCCCATCCAGGGGAGAACGTCTCGGGCGCTGGGCAGATACACCCAGGACAGGGCGCCAATCCATCGCTGGGCACACACTCACTCACACAAACACACTCTATATGGGGCAATTTTGAGAATTCAATTGACTTGATCCATGTTTTTGGACTGTGGGAGGAAACCGGAGAACCTGGAGGAAACCCACGCAGACACGGGGAGAAGATGGAAACTCCACCCAGATGGGGATTCGAACCGGGAATCCCTAGCGCTGAGAGGCGAACGTGCTAAACACTAAGCCACCGTGCCGCCATGTGAAATGATGACGAGCCAAATTAGTATCTTTAATTTCTTTGAAGACATTATAATTTGTAATTGTTTCTTTTGAAGCCAGTGAAGCTGTTTGGACATTAAACTCCCCAAACAACCCAAACTTATAGCAGCTTCATTTAAAGGTTACATTTTCATTTATAATTAACAAAAAAACCCCAGTGTTATCTAAGATTAAGACAATGAGGCGGTTATCATCTAATTAAAGGCAGTGTGTGAGTCTAATTTCACAGGCCACTCGGGGGTTAACAGCTCTACCAAAAAAAGTGATCTTTTTTTTTTTTTTTACTTGTAACTTATAAAAGTCTCACTGTGATTAATCTGATCTGATTTATCTGTGTGTAAACTGGCGTGTAAAGTAATTGAAACGAGCTCCGTCTTCAGTAGATATGACACTAACATGCTGCTCACACGCTGACGCAATGTGTAATAATCAGTCAGTCACAGAGAACAAACCAGGACTTCTTTTTATTTATTATTATTTTTTTATAAGTATTTAATGTCGGTCTTTTATGTACTGGAGGTTTGTTCTGCGAGTGTATCTGTAGATTTACTGAAGTAAAGCATCTGAATATTTTATCCAGCCCTACCCTTTTTGACGTTATTGATATTTGACTAAGACATTTATCGTACGTCTCTATACAATCCCGAGTAGCTCAGAGGTGCACGACCCTGTACGATTATTGACTTTGTGACCTCTAGGTGACCCTGCTGGTGTGCGAGTAAAGGGCAGGGTGTTAGCGCACGCCGCACTGTCTGTCACGCACGTCAATAATGTGATGAATGGGACTGGTGGTTATTAAAGCAGAATTAGAGCAGGGAAGGGGGGGGGTGGGCGGCGATAAATGATGGTGCAAATGGCTTTGCAGTTGAGGGCTAGAGAGCCGGATGGCACAGCATCAGTGTCATCAGTCTTTATTATCCTCCAGGGAGAGGATAGAGGAGAGAGAGAGGAGAGAGAGAGAGAGCGAGAGCGAGAGAGATGGTGAGGAGAGAGAATGATAGAAAGAGAATAAAGTGTGATGCAGTGAGGGCTTATGTTTTTGAGTGCATTAAATCCACCTGCCGGATATTTGCTCTCCACCGGGCTTACTTATGGTGTCCATCTTCCTCTGCTCGATTCCTTTTTACCTTCGCGGTATCACTCTACCACTCTCTATTTACCATTTCTTGCCTTTTCTTATCTTTCCATCTTACCTTTCATTATTGTATCTTGTCGTATTCTTTCTTTAACCAGTTTTTTCGGTGCCTGGTCCTCTCTCCAAGCCATCGTCGTGGTTTTCTTTATTTATTTTATTTATTTATTTTTTATTCCCTTCTTCTTCTTTCATTTCTGCTTCATTCTCTTTCTCCCCTCCATTTTCTCCAGCACAGAGGGAGGGGAAGACCCCCTACCGCTATTAATCATGGTGAAGTCTCAAAGCCTGGCGGCATACACGCATACAAGTACACACACACACACACACACACACACACACACACACACACACACACACACATGGACGAGGCAGCGGCGGGTTCACTGCACAGTCACAGAAAGGAGGGAGAGCATCCGATTGGTCATAGCTCTGGTTCGGCCGGCCCCTTAGCGACATGTCGTCACAGCTGCAGATGGGAGTGCGTGATTCTGCTGCCATTGGTATTCTCTCTCTGTGCGGCACCCAGCCACTGATCCTTTTTTTTAATTAGTACTTTATTTATTGATATCCCCACTTAATGTCTCTCCTAATTTTGGGACGCCTCTGTCTCAATTACCCGGAGCGTCATTCGCTTAAGACTCTGCACACTGCTACTCTGGAGAACAAACAGAACAGTCATTGAGATCACCTTCTCATGTCGAGAGCTTGCATGAGCTCAGTCGGGACGTTTCATGTGGATCCCATAATCCAGATAAGAATGAACGGTAGTCTCTGTTCTAAATATAAATATATAAATATGATGTATTTGCTTTACCTTGCATTAGGTCAGCCCACTTAATCATATATTAATTGAACCGTGGTTTTGGCCTCTGCAATGACAGTGATGTATTCATTCATCATTACCAGTGTTTACCCAGCAAACACAATTATAGATGTGCCACACTTATCTGAAAGTTACAGCACTACTAAACAAAGAAATTACAGAAAATTTTGCTGCAAGGGTTGTAAGTGCATGGTAGAGGCTTGGATTTTTCTTCCCTGGGAGTACCACCGTCATAAATCACAAGCGCACCAGCAGCGTGATGGCTTCAAGTTTTCCACAGGAGTGTATTCTGATTGCATACTTGAATGTAAAACCGCATACCCTGAAATCCTAACTAAAAACCATACTGAATATACAGTATAGCAAAGAAAATGGGCTGGTTTTAAGAATCACAATGATTTGATTCATTCAGGTTTTTTTTTTCCCCTTTGCTTCTTTTTCTCCCCAAAGGCTCTGGCAACCTCAGGATGTCTAGACTTTTTAAAAATGGGGTATAGTCTAATTTTTTCTTAATATAGTTATTTGGCACTTATCTCCTTATGTGCATATGTTTGTTCACTCATGTATCTTTAGTGTTTGTTGTTCTGGTCAGAGTCACAGCGGTTAATGGGGTCTATCATGTTAAGTATATAAGGATTTTGGCTTGTGGTTAAGGAAACAGCCTTGGGACCTGAACGTCCCCGGTTCGATTCCTGATCACACCAAGTACTATGGCTGAAGTGCCCTTGGTCAAGGCACATGTAAAGGGCTGCCCACTGCTCTGGGCACCTGTGCTCACTCCTGTGTGTGTGAGTACTGTAGGCAAAACTTTTTCATATAAACTTTGTCAATTTGTCATAAGGAAATATAGCACATTAAACACTAACTTACCACTTTTGCCAGTTTACTTAATAGCTGATTGTATTTAGTCAGTTTACATACTAGACTGTTTTGGAACATTACCACACCTGTAGAGAACCAACCAATCTTTATACAACCAGAATCACTAAACAGAATCACTGTAGCTCATGTTTGCGAGTCTGGGAAAGTGTGCTATTACATTTCTTTTAAAGCTTTTTCAAATAATTGTTTTTATTAGTTCTAACCCAAATTCTAAGCTGCAGTGAATAAAATTAGAATGTGTCTAAATGCTGCAAATGTAAATGAATTAAACTGAGTGAACTTTTGCTGTGCTTGACCTGAGAGCTTCATTCCAAAAACATGAATTGCACTGATTGTCTCTGATGCTCTTTTTTTTTTTTTTTATAATACTACGCACAGTGTTTTGCCCTATCACAGAGTTTAGTAGAAATGCGGCTGATGGATGACCTACGATGTTTATTAAAATGTGAATTCGGCTCCGGATTTATGCTGCTTTTTCTGAACATGTTCCAAAAAAACTTTAAAGGATGTGAGATTAATATGACTGAGTGTGTTTTGCTCGGTCATAGCGTTTATATCAGAGTCTTGTAACCTCAAATCCCTCACACTCAACCTTTCTGACCCTCTTGAAATACCACCAATAATGTGTCAGCAGGGAGCTGCAGAGGCCAAGTACATGCTGTGGTGCATTTATTAAATTACGCTCATTGTTGTTAGATTGTACACTTCTTTTTTTTTTTCATCTGGCATAGAAATATATGTTTAATATTCTGTTAAAGCATCGTCATATTCATCTGGAACTTGAATTTTTAATAAAGAGTAAACCAAATGGCTTTTCTTAAATCTTCACGCTAGATGTATTCATTTTGGTTCCTCAACTTTTCTGTTGACTTTTTATGAAAATTTTTTTATTTTAAATGTCATTCCATCTTTGCCATTTGTTGGGGTGCTCACTGTCATGCCATTCATTTAAAGTAGTTCCTTATAATTTAGGTAATGGAAATCTTTGTAAAATAGTTTCACAGCTTGTACATTTGTTACGATAATTCTCATTTAAAGGGTAAAAAGTTTTAAAGATAAAATACTCCTGGGACGCCAGCTGTAACGCATTCCAAATGGATTTAATACTCTTAATGCTCTTAAAATATACCCTTCAACCTGCACCACTAAAGGAGCAGCTAATTTCCCTGGTATGGACATCCACACTCTTATTTTTAGCTCCGTCATTTTATATTTGACAATCTGATGAGTCGAAGGACGAGACCTAATTTAAAAAAGCTACAGTTTGTATTAAGTAGATGAACATCCAAATGGGTCGAATGAGCCCTGATGTGAGTGTGGACGAAAGCAATGGGTTAACTAATTACCGCATTAGTAGCTGCTTGGCACAGGTGATCTGTCAGTGCTAAGATATTCTAGACTTATCACCCTAGACACTATCTCTTCCAAACACCCGCAGCAGTTCGGCCCTCCGCCTCGCTTCTCCTTTACTGTCCTCACCATATGTCGCCTCATATTCTCATATTTCCTCTCCTGGCGCTCGGGTCTTTAGGCTTTGTTGTCTTTTTAGGCTCAAACACTGTCGCCTAGCCTCATGTCAATCCAAGCACGATGCCTATATTTATGTATAGAGCGAAGGGACGGCACTCTGCACTTTATTGACTAAGCATTAAGGAGACATTATCGGGCGGTATTGGAGTTATTTATGAGGAGAGGAGAGAGGTGTGTAGACTGAATTTATGTGAGAACCAGAGCACGGATGAAAGCTGCTCATACAGTCCGCGCTGATAGCAGACCCACAGCTCATAAAAAAAAAAGGAAATGGCCAGATTTATGTGGACTGAATTTTTCTTACTTTGTAGGTCAGCCACAAGCGTCTTATCTGGAAGTGACAGTATGCAGAGAGGGTGCAAATGTTACCGCATGAAAATGTTGTGCTAAAAGTTTGAAATAAAGTCAAAGAGATAAATGGAGGGGAATGCATCAAGGCAGACATGATTAGGTACCTGAGCTTTATGCTGAACTAGTGGTGTAGAAGCGCAGGTTGTACATTGTTTGCTGTCAGTTCTTCCAGGTGAACCCCTCCCTCCCTCCCACCCCGCCCCAGACAGGTGGCCAAGGCAAATATTCACATTCACGCCCACATTCACTCCTTATGAACTTGGTATCTTCGACTGATTCGAGTGACGCTTCTGCTCAGTCTGAAGGGCTGATACTTGCGGCAGTCATAGTTCTGCTGAAGTCATTTCAATCGGGACACTTTGTTCTCCTCATGTCTGCATGCGTTTGCTTTGCGAGCGCCATTGTTCTCATACACTCCGAAGACATGCTTGTAAATTGAAAATATTAATATTAACTATTAATGAAAACAGCGATGGATTGGCGCCTTGTCCTGGGTCTATCTGCCCAGCGCCCGGGACGTTCTCCCCTGGATGGGCATGGGGAACCCCACCGCGACCCTAATAGAGGATAAAGCGGGAGATAATGAATGAATGAATGAATATTAATGAAAAATTATCATTTTTCAACAAGTGAATTCAGGCCCCAATTAGCATATGCAGTCTTAAAAATAAATAGATAATATTGACTTGGATAACATTGTGCGAGAACATGCCAAGATCTTTTGTCCTGAAATAAATCGGGGCGTTTTCTTCGGACCACTGTGGCCCTGCCTTGCTCTTCAGGCCTTCAGAGCTGTAGAGCTGCAAAACTCTCCTTTGAGGCAACACGGTACTATACAAATAAAAATCAGTACACAAATGCATGGGGGAAATGCACACAGATTGAGGGAGAACATGTCAACTTCACATAAATAGACTGTTTACACCTAGCCTGGAATTGAACCAAGGATCACTTTCTGTGAGGTTTCCATGTGATATATTTTTATTTAAATTCATGGCAATAGAATTTTAGGAAAGATTAAGATTTAAGTTAATTTGTAATATTTTGCACTCATTATATTCATCTATTTTAAATTCACAATATCGCTACAAAGAAGTGAAGGTAAGCATCACCGGCTTCTTTCAGTATATATGAGCTCAGACAGTAAAGATTGGCTAACAGTCATTATTAATGAATTGGGATAAATAAATTTTATCACTTTCTCTCTTGAAAGAGATTTAGAGTCAGATGACTGGTCTTCATTTATGCCTCGGCTGAAATTATGATGGGAGCATTGGCTCAAATACCCTGTGCTCGTAAATTGGGCTTTCAAGTGCTATGGTCATGAAAAATGATCATGGAAGCTCTTTGTTCGCATTGTGCTGCTTCAGAGGGAATGCCGGGAACTTAAAAACACACAGTCTAAATAAATACCGCCTTAAATTCTTATATACTGTTTATTCATTTATTAATTTTTTGAATAAACTACTTTAATTGGGTTTGCAGAGAGGTGCTGAGGCCTAGCACCCTGGGGAAAATGTGGTGAAACAAATGGGTCCATGGCACATGGCAGATACACAAATATATTCATGCATTTACACAGTTGCAGCTTCTTATATATACCTGACCCGAATATCTTAAAAAAAAAAAAAAACTGGAGCTCATAGTGGAACCCCACATGTGGAGAACATGCAAATTTCACACAAAAAAAAATGCCCTGGCAACTAGCATGGAATTTTTTTTTTTACCAGGACCTTGCTGCTCTGAGATAACTGCCGTATCTGCTTCAGCAGAAAGAACATACAAACTTTACACAGATGTATAAAATGGTTAATTGTGATTATTGTGAAGATTTAATCAGACTTTGTGATAAATAGAGCACAGTTTATGAAAGAAGACTTTTTGTCCTGACGAAAGTCGTCTGCAATAAACAGAAATGAGAGGAAATCATTGAATCACAGTAAATAAAAGACTGAAATGGTTTCACGCAATAAGTGATTTCATACCGTTTAGTAATTAAAATTAGTGAGTTAGTGAAAAAAAATGCAATTAAATAAATAATTTGTCACCATGTTGACATGACCCATCATAAGATGCACCGTAAGGACAAATAAATCCCCCAAGGTCTTTGGATCTCTGGTATTATATTAATAATGATGAATTTCTTAACTCTGGAGAATTGTGTGCATGTAAAAAAAAAAAAACAAAAAAAAAAAAAAAAAAACAAAGCCCCACACACAAACACACACACACACACACACACACACACACACAGCCTCGTCACCGGATTTCTTCCCTTGAGTCCGGGACTCTGTAAAAGAGCTTCAGGAGGACTGCACAGCAGTGGGAATGGTCGTCAAATGCAAAATGATGGGTCGTGCAGTCTGCTGCCAAAGTCATAAAGACCTACTTTTACCGACTACAGTGGAAAAGTTAAATGCACCAAAGAGCATTTTAAAAAGCCTTCATTCGTTCGGAGGTGGACATCCCATGGGATGCAGCTGTTACTCCGATGGATACTGAATAGGAAAACTTTTTTTAAGAATAGGACTCCATTTAGTAAACCAAACATGTGGGACTTCCAGCAGTGTAACATAAAAAAAATTAAAGTTCAAAGTTTATCTCTCTTCATGCACAGATCTTTATACTGACATTAATTTGGTGCGACTTATCAAAATAGTTTGCGGATATGTGTCCTAAAGGGCTGCTTGCTTGTTTTAAGAAAAAAAGTTATTCACAATAAATGCAGTGTTCAGTCAGCTGCCTTTGTTTCTGGTTACAAAAGAAGAGGCCTGCTGTCAGACAGAGGAGTTATTTCTATACGAAATGTTTCCTCAGAGCCTAATTAATCATAATGAATTTGCCGGGTTGCAATTCTTAGCATTTCCACTATCTCATCAAACAACACGTGTGTACTTAATAACTCAATAAATCTGCGAGTCAATTTATATGTAACTGTGCTGGTCATGAGAATGTGAACATTGCTGGTTGATCTTGATAATCCCTTTACTGATTCATTTGCAAGCGCATGCAGTGTGTTTACTGCCGTGTAAAGAAGCCCGAGTGCTTCCTGACGAATATGAGAGCCTGTTCAAGATAGATGTCTGATAAAATCAAGGAGCACGGTCTTTCCCCCAATATCTGTTTATTTCATGTTACTTATTTTAGTCAACGGCTGCTCTTTTAGAAACTGTAATTCCAGATTTATTCACCTCTCCTGGTTAGTTGTCGGTTGCGAGCGATTCAAATAAAAGTGATGTATGTTCAAAAGCACTTAACCAACGAAAACAAAATTCCTCCCTGCGTTTAAAAAAAAAAGAAAAAGAAGAAGAAAAATAATAAAAACGTTGGCTGGGGTCTTAAACGTTTAGGCCCAAACAGTTGAGACTGGGCTTCAGTACCGTCTTGTGCAACTTAATTGGAGAGCGTCTCTCCCATCCCCACACCCCGCCCTCTCACCTCTCACCTCTAGCCTGCGTTACTTTCACCCTGAAACTGAAATGTGCATTTGCACTTCACCAAACCAAAACCATCTTTAGTCACAGCAATCCAGGTCAACAAACAAAAAGCAATTATGTTGGGCAGCTGCTGCCCGGGAGCGGGTAATTACAGCGCTGTGTGGACAGCGTCATTCTAAACAGGTACTAAACGTATCATTAATCATCACCATGGCAACGAGTAGTTGCCCACATGACTAGCTGCCTGTTTCTGATTGGCGGGCAGCAGAAGTCTCCTCAGAGGTCAGTCCGGCATCTTGGCTGACCCGCCAGTGACCTTGTATCACTTGACCTCTACTGGCCTGAAGGTCACGTCTTGATATCAAGCGGAGAGTGGCTCAAAAAAGGAAGGGAGGGGAAGATGAATGGAAGGGAGTGGAATTGGGGAAGGATGAATTGGTGAACGAGAGAGTGAGACAGAGGGAAAGATGAAGGGGGGCCTGAGATGGGAAACAAAAAGCCTGGAGTGATGGAACACCTGGGTCCTCCCTTATGCACTGCCTGACCATTGGAAATAAGGATGATTGGTGTATGAACTAGTCCATTCTAAACCTCAAACACATGAATGAGTGTATGATCTCATCATTATTGAAACCTACCATATTACTACAATGACCGGTCACGACATCAGTAAGAAGTGCATTATGTCTTAATAGCACTTTAACTCTCGGTAGATTAATAGTTTATTCAAATAAGAAAAATATTTGGATATTTTGACGGTAAATAGATTAGATTGTACAGTAATGTGACAACACTATTGTTCTAGAAAAAATAGGAGATTATAGAAACTAGTTGCTTATGATTAAATGCAGTTGATTAATTGATCAGCAAAAACGACAAGTTTGAGGTAATGTGTCCATAATCTAATCCATAATCCATATATAACAGGACAGACCTCTCATGCACATAAACAGCAGCATAACGTTGTTGCTTAAATCCACCTGTTAATTAAATGAATTACTGGAGTGGGATCTTCAGAGAGCTCTGCATAACGAAAGCTTGCCCACCTGAATGTATTAAAACAATATTGTAAAGAGGAGTGGGGCCAAATTCCTTCAGAATGAAGCTCTGATCAGGTTTTAAAAATCGAATTGCTTTATGTTATTGCTGCTGAAGTTGGATCTACAAGCTATTGATTCACGGAGCGAACAGGTGGTTCTATCGTGGCTTCATTTTTATTAAATGAATATTGACATGGGCACGGTGGCTTAGTGGTTAGCACGTTCGCCTCTCAGCGCTGGGGATTCCCGGTTCGAATCCCCATCTGGGTGGAGTTTCCATGTTCTCCCCGTGTCTGCGTGGGTTTCCTCCGGGTTCTCCGGTTTCCTCCCACAGTCCAAAAACATGGATCAAGTTAATTGAGTTCTCTAAATTGCCCCATATAGAGTGTGTTTGAGTGTGTGAGTGTGTACCCAGCGATGGATTGGCGGCCTGTCCTGGGTCTATCTGCCCAGCGCCCGAGACGTTCTCCCCTGGATGGGCATGGGGAACCCCACCGCGACCCTAATAGAGGATAAAGCGGGAGATAATGAATGAATGAATGAAAAAATTGGCCCATATAGAGTGTGTCTGTGTGAGTGAGTGTGTGCCCAGCGATGGATTGGCGCCCTGTCCTGGGTCTATCTGCCCAGCGCTCGAAACGTTCTCCCCTGGATGGGCATGGGGAACCCCACCGCGACCCTAATAGAGGATAAAGCGGGAGATAATGAATGAATGAATATTGACATGGCGATTTGTTTTATACTGTTAATCTGAGCCTGTTCTCTCCTAATTTCAAGACCTTAAAATGTCTTATTGCAAGAAACCGTAGAATTGAACGTCTATGATTGTCTATTATTATTTATTTATTTTAAAAATCTCTTCTGTGTATTTTGGCACACAGTAGTGCAGTATGGTTTTGAACAAGACATCCTCGTGAAAATGTGTTTTAATGGTGTTTATAATGTGATCTACATAATGAGCTACATGCGCAAATGCAGCCACCAGAGGCCCAATAATGTTAGGGTTATCATGCTGGCATTTATCTTCATCTTCATCAGGAGAAAACATTTTTCTTTAATATTTTTGAACTGCAGAAAATCGGGGGTTAGATTTAGACCTGGAATTATCCACAGCAAGTCTATAAATCATTAACTTACCTCTTAACTATTCTAATCTCCAATGTCTTAGTCTGCCCCCTTTTATTTTAGCTTTGTTTTTGTCATTGGCCATCAGGATTCTCTTTACTTTCACCCCAAAGCAAATATAACGATGTTCTGCACTTAAAACAATGTTTACATTTTTTTAAAATCTTCTCCGTCTCATTTAGGTAGTCATTATATTAATGGAGGCGGTCACCAAAAAAATCTTGCTTAGGGAGAACATTAAATCTGGCACTGAAAGGTCAGTTTGTGACTTGCAACAAAAATTTGGTTGATTTTTACCAAGCCGTGTGTAAAGGTCAGGGGAAAATGCTCTGGGAAACTGTAAAGCTCATGCTATTCAGTCCTCATCTTCACTCTGGCAGACCAAAGAGAGGCACAAACTAGAATATATTTGCTTCTTTAATCAAAAAGCAGCTCCACTGCACGGGAAGCATGAGCCTGTGAGGACCACAGGAAAATATCTCAGCCATGTGAAGAGAAAGAAGACAAATCGAGGTGTCCCTACTTTAGACATGAGCAGAAAAACACCTGACTGATCCGAAACCTAAGTGGCTCAAAGTTATTAATTGCTTGGGGAGGGCATTAGGCTGCTTGTTCTACATGCTTTTTCATTGTTTTGACAAGATTCCTCTTCTGTGTTTTATGTGCATTGGTGACATTTTATTGTTTACTGCATTAAGATGTCGACTTTTGTTTTCCTCTCATCTGGCTTCATCCCAAACCACAAACTGCCAAATAAAGAACTGTTACACAATCAATTTTGCTTTGACGTGAGTGCCTGGAGCAGAAAAATAGTCATGTGTCGGTTCATTTGTAATGGTTGATATCGCCTCAGTAGCTATGCACATCCTGCCGGTCCGGTTCATGCTGCTTTTAACCTGCTTTTTAACTAATTTGGTGAACAATGTTTGTGCTGCCTGTCTAACCTTTTTAACTGACGTTTCGTACGATGCCGAAACGTCATAAACATGGAAATGTTCTCTGTAAAAACTGTGATGGTCCTTTGACAGACATCTTGTTCTTTTAACAAATCCAGCTGTTTGAGGTTCTCTCCAAAGCTTTTTAAATTCATTAGCTGACAATAACTGTTTTTATGAACTGCTAAATGGAATTTACACCCAAAAATCAGGTGTTTAATCACTGAAATTCTAGAACTTAAGGTCAAAGTATGTTTTTCATTCATTCATTCATTCATTCATTCATTTATTATCTTCCGCTTTATCCTATATTAGGGTCGCGGGGGGGTTCCCCATGCCCATCCAGGGGAGAACGTTTCAGGCGCTGGGCAGATACACCGAGGACAGGGTGCCAATCTATCGCTGGGCACACACTCTCTCACACAAACACACTTTATATGGGACAATTTGGAGAACTCAATTGACTTGATCCATGTTTTTGGACTGTGGGAGGAAACCGGAGAACCCGGAGGAAACCCACGCCGACACAGGGAGAACATGGAAACTCCACCCAGATGGGATTCGAACCGGGAATCCCTAGCGCTGAGAGGCGAACGTGCTAACCACTAAGCCCAAAGTATGTTTCACACACAAAGTCTTTTGGAGTTTGTGGGTCAAATTGCTAAAGCTATACGTTTATTGTGAACCTACTGCAGTGCATCCTGAACTGCATGTTTATGCAAGTCTATGAATGAAGCCCAGGCAGCATTGCATTTCCAATGCTAAAATTCTCGGCATGAGGCCTGGCATTGTCCTGATAAAACAGATGTGGACAACGTAGAGCTTGACTGTACCCCATATGTCTTTCTTAAAGGCCAGTGTAACCTTTACATCAAAGGTACCTTTACTTTTATGCAGATCACCCCTGCCTTGGACACTTGTGCACTTCTATGCCATCACAGATGCTGAGTATTGCACATTTCAATAATACATGGTCTTTCTCATTTTTGGCATGTAGGATCTGATGTCAATTTTTTCCCAAATCCAAGCTTTAATATGGACTCATCTCAGCCATGTCTTCAGGCCTAAAGATCTTGCTGGTATTTCTGTGCAAACTGTAATATAAAATATGATATCCGATTGTGTTCCTTGGTGCAGTGGTGGGTTGTATTAGATGACATTAAAGGTTCAAGGCAATTCGGAGTAGCTACATGGTCACTTTGTAATTTTTATGATTGCAGATTGTGAAAGGCCCAAATTATTTCCAATTATCTGTGAAGAAACATTGCCCTTGAACTTAGTGATAATTATCTTGTGCACAGAATAATAAATCACTGCACATACTTTTGTGCAAAAAAATATTTCTAGATCAACTCCTTTGACCTTTTCTGGGAATTAGGTTTGTACATAATTTGAAGCACTAGTCTTTATCTTAAATAATAATTTGAGACTGTACTAATCAATAAATTAGGACGCTTGTTTTTTCTTACCTAATGAACTCCAAATTCAGTGTTAATAAACTCATTTATTAATGGCATGGTAACAATAGATGATTTTCTTCTCTACCATGGTTGGAAAGATGGAAGATAGGTTCGTACTAATGACCGCTCAGACAGACATTTTCGATTTGGAAAAGTTCATGAACTGGGCTTCCATTGAGAGATGGACGGACAGCGCACAATGGCTTATCTGAAAAGACAGACAGCATCCTCACATCTTCACACACCACCTGCCTGTTCCTCTACATTACCCCTCCCTCAGTCTCTCTTGTTCTCTCTCCACCCATCTCCCCACCTCACCCCTCTCCATATGTCTGTGAATGCATTGCTATGGCAACTACACCCAGGGCAGCACGGGTGGAGATCGGGGAATGTAGAGTTGGCTTCAGACAAATAAACTACGACGGCCAGAGAACATGCTTTTTGTTTTAGTGAAAATCAGATAAGGAGTCAGAAAGTCATTGTTTACTTTACTTGCGGCACATGTGGATGACGTCAAAACAGACAACTGCGGTGCATCATCCAAAAAAAATAAAAAATGGATGTCACAAAACTATGTTGAATCAGCTTGAAAAAAAAAAAAAAAAAAAAAACTTGCTAGACTCAGGCCTCCTGTCCTTATTCGTTTGGTATTACATTTACATTTTGGTCATTTATTGGACACTTTTATCCAAAGCGACTTACAATGTGAGCGAAGGGTTCATCACAACATCCCTGGAGCAATGAGGGTTAAGGGTCTCGCTCAAGAACCCACACTGGTAACTTTAATGGACCTGGGATTTGAACCGCCAACCTTCAGATTGATAACCCAACACCCAAACCACTGAGCTAGCACACCCTATGGTATGTGTGTGGTATCTTTGTCTTTGACATTAGCTCAATATTAGTGAGTTTATTCTTTTGTTTAATATACAAATAAATTACTTAATTTAAAAAAATATATATCAATGACTAGAATATATTGAGTATTAAATGTGTTTTCTATAAAATCAGTAGTGAAAGAATAATGTGCGTATGGATTTTGTTATTGTTCTGTTTTAATAATAAGGCTGTACAGATCTTTTACTTCTGTGTCCAAGCCCACTGAGGCTTCGCTGCTCCATGTCCACTATATAATAAATTAGTAGAACTGTAGAACTCAACACATTCTTCCCAGGTTCCCGTTGATTTG
The DNA here is from genome assembly GCA_019802505.1 of Corydoras sp. C115. Classification (NCBI taxonomy): domain Eukaryota; kingdom Metazoa; phylum Chordata; class Actinopteri; order Siluriformes; family Callichthyidae; genus Corydoras; species Corydoras sp. C115. The sequence goes on along the minus strand of JAFMOC010000056.1, from coordinate 664,267 downwards.
ATACCCAACACTAGACACAATTATCAAGGTGTCCATTTTCTGTTCATACATTTATCACATGGCTGAACTTCTGCTGCAGGAATTCACTTTCATTCTGCCACATGCCCATTAGTGATATTGGGTGATAAGGCGTGTCTTGCTGTGTTCCAGTTTATCTTTGTGCCATTTGATGAGGTTAAGGTCAAGACACATTCTTTCAAACCAAACTCAGCATCAAATCATCTCTGTAAAACACAAATCTTTCAATAAAATAGAATTGGTGGAGGAAAAGTGGCTTCCCTGAACTGTTTTGTATGTATGTCTATAAAATGGATTTAAAATGTATTTTTGTGAGTACCAAACCACATCATAAAATCAAAGCAGTAATCATCGTGCGTATTTATTTTGTACACTTTATTCGAACACTCTGTAAACATGATGAAGGGCGAAAAACGGCAGCAAGAAATCTGAGGACCAGCATTTTGTGGCCTTTGCGTAAAACCACAAACAGGTTTTACTGCAAGCAAATGACTTTTGTTACACCACACAAACACTTCAAATGTTTTTAAATGTTTCAATTTAACAATACACTACAACTCTGCTTCTTCTGGATTCGTAATTCCAGAACACTAAGGGAGTTGAATAAATTCAAACATTTTGCATTTTTCTTTATCGTTCTTTATTTTTGTGACATTTAAAACATGCTGCCGCAAGAACAAATGCACAATAATACATTTAATTTACTAATATAAAGTAAATTAATATATACTAATATAACATAATATAAAGGATGAATTATAATGATTATATATTACACTGCTAATAGTCTAAACTGTTTCAGGTCTAAAAGTATTAAAAAATAATAACCAGGTTTGTCAATTATAAAAAATTGTGACCTTGTGAATACATTTGAATGTTGTTCAGCATTTCTCTGATAATCTTTGCACATTGTCCAAAAAATTAGAAGTTTATTAAATACATCCCAGAGAAATAGATCAAGTTTAACTGTATTGTTTTTATACATAAGATACAGCATTAAATAAAGCTTGTGGACTAATTTTGTTGTGCATAGACAGTGTGTGTGTGTGTGTGTGTGTGTGTGTGTGTGTGTGTGCATATCGAAAATACTGGTAACAGCACTGTACCTTTTTTCAGATGTAAAAGAGTTTGTAAAAGAGGTTATAATTCTGTGAGAATGTAATATTTTATATCTTTGATCTCTGTGTCAATGTCTCAGTTTGTTCATAACTTAGTAATAGTGTTAAGACGTGGCGTTATAGTGTTAATTAATGTATTTCTGCAGTTGTGGGAGTAGAACACAGTTTCAATAAATTTGTTCATATGAGCCGACGTAATTGTAAGATCCAGGTAATTGATAATCTATGGAACGAGTTCAGCAGTGAGCCGGGTGGAAAGTGCAACCCAATCTCATACTCAGCCCTCGTCTTGATTATTTAATCTTATTGAATGATGCTCGCGTTCACTGAGCAGTCAGGGCATGCCTGCCTTTCTGAATCGTGTCATTTTAAAATGTCTTCCTGTCGTCTCTTGTTGGCGTGTTATATGGTGCGTTCACACTCTCCTTTCAATAAGAAAGGTTCCTCATGTCTGCGTGTTTCTGGGGATGGAACAATTAGGTAAATATTAATTACAATAAAATCCAAAATGGGGGGTTTCCAACCTCTGACACCCATGTTTTGTCTCCTTTTCACGGCCATGGTCTTAAATCAGCTTTAAACACATCACCTCATTTAAATCTTAGTCTTCATAACTAATACCTTTAGATGTTCACATGTGTTTAACATCGTTTTACCTTGAGGTTTTGCATCGCTCTTTTTATTTTATTTTATATTTTTCAGGAGGGGATGTTTCATCTGCCTCTAACCTTTCATTTTTGCAACCTTACGAAGGCTAGCGGTTCATATATCTCACATTCGGTATGTCAGCACTACTTTTGATAGGAGTCAGTTTTCACAAAAAAAAAGAACAATAAATGAACTGGGTTTGTGTTCATACTACAGTAATTCCATCTGCATTTAAAGATTTAAATGACAAAACCTAATATATACAGTAACCTTGACATTGTTCTACCCCCTTCCACTCCCCCCCCCCACACACACACACATGCTGAATCTCAGCATGGAGTTCAGATCTCCCCTCCTCCCATGATCCACATCCCAGAGCCCATTTTCATCCCCAGAGCAGAAATGCTGAGTGCTGCTATTTTTCCTCTGTGCACCGATTTTCTTTCTTTCTTCCTTATTTTTTATTTTTTTTTTTTTGCTGAGCTGGTAAACTATCCCCAAACATCTGTTCTCAGGAGTCATGTAAAGGGAGGAGAAATGGGCTTGTGACATGCTCAGTACATGCTTTAGCTTGCTTGTGCTTACACTTCTCTCTGTTTAAACTCTTTCTGTCGGTCATATACAACAGGTGGGCAGCAATTCTACAGTTAGGGGTCAAAAGAAATACCAACGGAGACAGAGAGGTGAAAGATGTAGATGCAAACTGGGCCTTTAAGCGGCAAGCCATTCTCATGTCCAGACTTTTTTTTTTTTTATTTAGACGCAGCAATGAAATATGGACTGCTCTTTATTGGATCAGTAATCGCTATACACTTAATCAAAAGTTTTAAAGAGCCATTGTCTGAATGTAGACCTTGGGACAGATTTTAACACAACAATGCCAGCAAGCCAGCCAGTGCCACCTGTTATTCAGGAGTCATAGTCATGCAGTTGATTCTTGATTTTAAATACTCACTTAGTTCTGTCCTGAAATACCTAGTAATACCATTAGAATATCAATATATGTAAATTTGTTTATATATAAGAATATATGAATATAAATTTAAACAGATGAGATTTTGTGCAATACATAACAGCACATGCAGAATTTCCCAGCCATGTCGGAAAATCATTCCATCATAGTCAGTGCTAATAAATAATTTATTTTAAAAAAATCTGCTGAAAACGGTAATAATGTCGTCACATGCAGGTAGTGCTAAATTATCCTTACACATATTAAGTGATCCTTAAGACTAAAGGCTCTGCTTGAAAATGCACTCAACCTGTTATAAAGTGCATCAATGTATTCTAAATATTAGTTGGTTACACATTTTTGGTGTGTTCTGTTGTACATTTACTGATAAATATATTGGTATTCTATACACTTATGTGCCAATAGATATTATTCATAAAAAAAAAGTTTTAAATGCCAGTAAATTAATTATAATTTCAGTTACAAATCAATACAGGATGGATTACTCAATACTGCTGCAGCTTTGTCTAAAATGATTCAAGGCAAATTGTAAACGTTTTTTTTTTTTTTTTAAATCATTCCTGTTTGTCAGCCCCACTGTTGTGTGTTAAAATCATTGTGTGTTAAAATCAAGCACATTGTCATGTATGACAGTGCCACAAAACAAGTTTTAATAAAGTTTAATAAAGTGGATGAATTCGGTGTACAAGAAATCAACTGGCCAGCGCAGACCCTCTCATTAATATCGTCTAGCCTCACAAATGCTCTTTTGAGCCAATAGCAAACCCCCCCCCCCCCCCCCTGAATCAGACACATTCCAGATTCTTGTAGAAAGTCCATTCAGAAGCATGTTAACCTGCTGGAGCTGCAAAGCTGGAGACTAATTTAAAAAAAACAATGTCAACATTTCCTTTAGGTGTTATGTGCAGGTGTCCTAATACTTTTTCCTTATAGTGTAATTTATGGTACCAGTCGCTTATTGGCTGTTTAGGCTTTACTCTATAAAGTATTGATTTGTGAGCCAATAAAATTCAGACAGCCTATTAAAGCACAGCAATTCATCTAATTACAGTTTCACCAAATAAACTTAATAACTAGCTGTGCTTTTATAAAATGCTTAGAAAAATTTACTTGCCTAATTTCAAAATGCTATTAAGCTTTTATTCTTGTTCAATTTAAATAATATACTTGTTCAATTATATATTTTGGATCACGCATGAAGTGCACGTCACGAAACATATAAAAGGCTGATAGTGAAAAATAAAAAACAGTTAATTATATATATATGTATTATAACTGCTTTAATGAATTTGTGAGACATTAGTATGTCAACCACTTGTTACAACAGAGCGAGAAACGGTCACGTGACGACTATGAACGTGATCAAAAAAAGTTAGAAATAGACATTGACACGTCTTTTCAGGCCTTTACGGTACAAAGTCCTTTGTGAATTTTAGCCAAGCTGTCAAAACAACGTCGACTGAAAAACCGATGACTTAAATATAATGTTCTTTAAAATGTTTACTTTATTAATTTAGTTTAATTTATGTTCGATCAGTAAAATAATTCGTCGCATGAATTAATACTTGGACATCACTGTCTGTATTTGACGGACTGCCAATTATGGACGAAAGTGACCTATTTTATGTTCCTGTGTAAACTTCCTAAATAACGCATTTGCTGCAACTACTTATAAAGTTAAAACCGAAGATCGTTTTCAACATTAACAAAATGTACATGACCGCTCTTTATGGTTTCGTTCGTTACTCAAACACCTGAAGTTGCACGTTGGTTTTATTACTTATTAATCCTGCCTTGTTTTTATTGGCAGCATGATGGCACGTCCGTTCCATATCCCTTGACAGAAAGGGTGTATAGTTTAGTAATAATGAACAAAATTTATATTAAAGAGAATATTTAAAACGCAGCAACATCACACGCGTCAGTACACTTAATATTACTACTATGATAATTAATTAAATCCTACAATTACTGCTGTGATATTTCTGGTCGTATTGTTATTATCATTATTCTTGTGGAAATTTTGTTGTGGTGTTTCACCATTAAATAATTTAATAATAGAATGTAAATGACACTAATCAACGGGGGGAGAACTATAAAGGAATAGCACACATGCCTTACTGAGGCAGTGACCGGGTCACTGCTGACCTGCAGCCAAGGCAGGGTCAAGAGGTGAGGGGCGAACTGGAGAGTAAGTGCATACATTAAAGGCAGCCGGGCCGGGTCAGTTCGTAAATTTGTAAAAAAAAAAAAAAAAAAAAAAAAAAAGGTTGCATAACTAAAAGTAGTCTATGCAAAACTTTGTGCTCCCAAAATCAAATTTGCGTTCATTAAAAATAATACTCCTCTACCGTGACACAGTTCTGCGCATTTCATATATTTATTTACCTTTTTGGGGTGGAAAAGATCATAGGATAAATGTAGTTTTAAAATAAACGTGGATTAAATATTTATATGTTATAGTATTTATATTTATAGTTTTAAACAGCAAATTAATTTCAGACATAATGTGAATTTTTGTTAAAGATTTTCACAGTAAGTTAAGTGCGTGTGGCATGTCTAAACTTTTGCGTTTGGTTTTATTATCAGTAATAAACACGTCTTTCTTTGAAAGTCAGACGACATAACTGTAAATAAAATGATAACTAATATTGCAAAGCAATGAAACACAATCAAATCTGTATAAACCGAACAAATGATCCATATGTGCATGTTAAAGACACCGACTTAATAATTCAGTTCACAGAATAAATTAATCACTTTTAAATGAAACAAACTTTTTTTTTAACGTAATTTGCACTTATTTAACACACCTTATGTCAATCCAACTAAATAATATAAACTACATACGTAATAAACTTAACCTTACGAAAAGTCACGTGTTTACAAAAGCAATATTAGTAATTATGTCTGTTTAGTAAACGGTGATTAATTTCATTGATTAGTGATGTATTTGAGACCCGTGTAAGATATAAAGGATAACATCAGGTTCTTCAAGCTGCATCTTATAGAACGCTCTTTAAGGGGCGGTACTGAGGGGCTGGAACTATTCTAAATTCTTATTTTAAAGAGCTGTCGTAGTTAAATGCCATTAAGGAAAAAAGTTAGTGCTGGGGAACACGCAGCTCGTGGCTTTTGTTTAACCTGTTTTTAGCAATAAACAGGACAAATTCACGACTTAAAGTGAGAGCTCTTAATGGGTTGACAGCGTTTGGCAATAAGTTAAAAAACCGAGGCGCACGCCGCGTTATTCAGCGGCTCTCTATTTAGCAGATAAAAGCCCTGGCGGTGTGAACATGACGTGAACCGTATCAGCCTGAAGGCCTAGATTATACCAAAGTGTGCAGCCATATGCACCTGAAACTTTAAAATATTAACATTTGACTTTTCTTTAACCCCATACCCTTATAATTCTTTTTAATTATAATCTTCAACCCCAAACCCTTTGTGATTCAGCCTGAGAACGGCTTAAGTTACCACAATGCAATGCGAATATAACATTAAAAATTTTATTTTTAATGTTTTAACTAACCCAGCGATGGATTGGCGCCCTGTCCTGGGTCTATCTGCCCAGCGCCCGAGATGTTCTCCCCTGGATGGGCATGGGGAACCCCACCGCGACCCTAATAGAGGATAAAGCGGGAGATAATAAATGAATGAATGAATGTTTTAACTATTTTATAGTTTGTAAAAATTGTAAATACCACGCCACCCCCCCCACAGGCCCTGCTTTGCAATACTGACTGTTCGTGTACTTAATTCTGTTTCATTTTCAAAACGTGATTTAAAGCAACATCATGAGTGAGTTTTGGACTTTTAATTCACATTTAATGACATTTTTATTTTTATCAGCCTCAAAATGTTTCCTGAATTAAATTTATGCGTTTTTTTTAAAGGGAATAGCGGAATAAAGCAACACGGGGCTGCTTTACTGACCTGGACTACAGTTTGATTCACCTGAACATGGCGAACCTTCTGTTGATTAAATTGTGCTGAACTTTTCTTGCATAGAGGACGTTATTTGAAGGTCTCCTCCTGTCGGATTGTTATTTATTCACCGTGGTTCAGCTTTCGGTGTTTGTAAATTGGGTGGCAGCAGTGAAAGCGGCACATCTCCCCGCAATGAAAGGACTATAAGCTGAATATTGAGGGCTGTGCAGTTCGGGTGTCCCGGTCCTGTGTGTTCGTTGGCGGTTGTTTTTGGGAAGCAGAAGTTGCTTTGCGTCGTGGAGCGGGGCGCTCTGGCCGCCGCGGCGCTTCAGAGACCTGCTGCCGTGAAAGTCCGTCTTGAGAACGTTCACCTATTCGGTCTAAAGATGCCGCACGGAACCGCTGCCCCTGTGTTTGTGCTGCCATCAGTGATTTGTTGTCCAGCGACCACTTTCTTCCAATTAGATGTGCTTTGCCTGCAAAACAGCACAACACAAGAGGAATTATACTTTTGTGTCGTCCTGCTTACTCAGGCTCACCGTGAAGGCCCTTCAGGAGAATCATAAACTAAACAGAGGTGTTTTATTACCATCACGGGAATAAATGTTTTAAATCTGAACAATGTGACATGTCCTTGTTAAATTTAGTTTACACGTCCATTTAAGTTCACCTGCCTTTAAGTATAACTTGGCTGAACGTCGGTGACGACAGTCTGCAAACTTGTTTACAGAAATAATTCTTTATGTTCTTTAAGTTTAAATAATCGCAAAACGGCAAGAATAAAGTAAAGCTTGTTTTCTGTATAGATGGGTTGTTTACTGACTTTGCAAACATGGCATTAACCAATTCAAGATCTAAGCGCCATCTTACCCAAAGGTGGAATCAGGTACCCAAAAAGGTGTGTATTATTATGAATACAAACAAACAAAAAAATAAACTAAATAAAAGGCAACAAGTTGTAGTTTCTTTTTATTTAGTATTTTAATTTTCATTATTAAAATACACACATTTTTTTTATAACAGATCTTTCTTTTTGTCTTGATTGATGTATATTTAAAATTGTTTAATAGCTGAAGGTTTTTATTATACACTTTTTTAATTACTGACAAAAGTCAGTTCATTTGATCACGTTTGTAGAATAAATGAAATATGTATGTAAACATAAATAAAATTTTATATTCCTGAATAAAACCAAAGTATAAGAAATAAATAGTAAATTTTATTTATACATAACATTTTTAAAACGTTTCCCATCTATAGCTGATAAAATAGAAAACCATTCTCTCCATTTTGTGAGATGCTTGTTTCTCTCAGGGAGTACTGGTGTGGATTTATAAGACAAAAACTTCCTGGACAGGTCCATTGCAGGGCAGACACACAGAATACATCTGTGCACCTGCTCACACTGAGGGGGAAATTTAGTTTCTCCAGGAGCCTGACTTTCATTTCTTTGTTTAGTGAGTAAAATGGGAGCCTCCAAGGTAAACTTATGTAGACACATGGAGAACATGCAAATGGAAATCAATGAACTTTGATGACTTGCCTGAAAGTCAAACTGTCCTGCTTTGTGATGGCGCGGTGTACTTCTCATTGTGCCGCCTCACCACCAGGAAACAAATTACATGATGTCTAAATCTCTTTAGCGGCATTAAAGAAATTACTGTTGCCTTCTATAGCCTTCAGTTCACACTCACATGTATCTTAGTTTGATAAAAAAGTGATATTTCCTGCTTTTGAAAGACATATTGTGATATCTGGTGTTCTAGTAAAAAAAAATAAAGGTAACTCAAACATATCCTGAGATAGTGATGGCGATTTTTCACATTTGTGAAGTCATTTGCATTGTATGACTTCAAAGCAAATAGAAGCACTGTACTTGAACATGTGCTATTAAAGGGGAGGAGGACTAAGGTGTAGTTTGAAGGCTGAATCACCGTCCATCACAGCACGTCAGAAAGACCTTCAAGGGACACTTTTGTGACAAAGACGACTGGACAATATAAATTCCCCAAGCTTGAACAATACCACAGCCAACCTGCTTTCTCTAATTAGTGCAAAGTGAAAAAGAACAGCGCTCATTTTACTTTATCTCATCTTTACTCGAAAACCAACTTTATTTTTATAAATAAAATCATATAATAGGCACAACTCGCAATATATGTGACATTAAAGTGTCAATTCAAATCTAAATTGTCCTATTATTATGTTCAGAAGTCACTTAGTCATCTGGCTGAACAATGCTTTTTTTTTTCTTCTTCTTTTTTTCTTTTTTTAAAAATAAATCAAGCATTTCACCAAAGTTCAACCATGCAGTCGACAAGCTGTTGGTTTATCCCACATTTGCAAAGAGCTGCAGAATTCCTTGCTACCCAACCTGCAAACGCTACTCATTTATATATCAGAAATTTACAGACCACGACTAACAAATGAAAGAGTTTTAATCTATGACGCCATGAAAGCCAGCAGCCACGCGATCCTTTCATATAACTGAACTGGTACTGGGATCACTCACTATATTTAAGTGCATGTACCTTATGATTTAGATGTGCGGTAAAAATTAAAACAAATAGAATACATATTTCATTCCCTTAATAATTGTTTCATTTAAACCATGGATGGGTTATGTTTGTATTATTTTGGTAATGCATTTGTAGATACTACAAACTAGTATTCCTTCAGTATCTACATCGGTAAATGTATGTAATTTGGTCAACCAGTGTTTAAGAAAATGTATAAAAAACCTCCACATACACCCACAAACAAGGCAATAACCAATTTTAAAATAATATCTCATTTCTTGTCTGCATTTCTCCATCATGTTGACTTATACGCCTCGGTTCGTTGCAACAGTCATTTGACTTAAAGGTTCAAGTAGAGGGCTAGCATTTGCCTTGTCACCTCAACTCGGATAGTCCCAGCTGCAAAACGTACATTAAATGTATCAAGGAAAAAATACATGGAATGGTAACAACTTATTTTTCAAACTTTTAAATGTAATAAATACACAGTGTTGTGTAGACGATTGTCCACCTGCACTAAAATTCCAGGTGTTCTAGATTTTCAAATTAAAATGAACAGAATAACAGACTTACCAATGTCTGTACATTTTGATGCACGGTTGTTTATTTACTGAATAAAACAATGTCTGGGCTATCCCAGTGGTCACAAGATGAAATGCAGGGAAACACCCTGCAAAATCTCTCAGTACTTCTTGGGGAACACACACACACAAGTGTTCACCAAATGGGGTAATTTTGCGTCTTTGGTTTACTTGGTAACCCCAGAGAACATGCAAAATCTCTTCAGAAAGGAACTGAAGGCACTGCTCAGATTCTATCCCACAAATTCACCATGCCACCTTAACTTTAACATCTAGGATTAACATTAAACATAAAATGTGGCCAATAGAAAATGTGGCCAATAGAAATGTAATGTATGACTGAATTATTTATGTTCTAAATTTCAATTAGTTTATTTTATTTACACACAAAAAGTCATTTAAATACGTTCGTTGTAACAAATTATATTTAGCTGTATCTCAGTCGTTATTCCAATGATTGAGGAGACAAAATTCCCAACTGTTCCTTTAGTTTAAATGTTTGCTTTACTTTGAAGCTTTGTGGTAGCATTCATTCATTTTGTGACTAACTAAAATAATTAAAAGTGTCAGGCTTTAATTGAATACAAAACCAGTGATTTTTTTTTTTTTAAATGGCTTGCGTATTTTTGTTCTTTTACTCTAATTTTAATAAGTGTGGATACTGAATACCATTGACTTACTGTTCCATAAAAACTGAAACCTTTATATGATCATGATAATGATATGCTGACCTTATGGAGATGTAGAATTCAGGCTGTTTGTTTTGTCTATTTTTAGCATAACTGATCCAGATATTAACCAGCAGCTGATGGTTGTGTGGAATGAACCACCTTCAGGCAACCTCCACAGTTGCAAAGAATAGTACATTCACTAACGGAGACCCACTTTTCTTCTAGTCTGGATCACTTGCTGAAATATGAGGTGTCTTTAAAAGCTCTTGGCATTGTTTAAGGGTCTGTGAAATCTTAGTAAAAACAAGTTATAAACTGTGTGAATAAATTACAAATGAGCTAATTTATGGTAAGGTCACCTCTACCATTCAGGACCATTCTCTATCCAAATATAAAGACATGGAGGGACTTCCTTCTGTATGAGAAAGTTGTTCACAGCAACACTGGAAAATAATCATTTCGGTGATATGGGATTTAAACAGCACAGCTGTGGTTAAATACTTTAGGAATTGTTTAAATTTGACTACTTTAAGAATGAGGATAACAAGTCCAACTAATCCTGAGTGACAGCAAAAGAGGAAGAAAAAAAGGCCGTAAAATCGATCCAGATTCCCTCAGTCATCTGGGCATCCTGCCCACAGTAATTCAGGTGCTGTCAAGACATAATTGAAGGATGATGCTGTGTGAATTTGTAGAAACTGCTGGGAGATCCTGTTACGCAGAGTTTTATGCAAGTTTAGAACAGGAAATGATCCATTGCTGCTGATGTAGACAAATAATCTAAAGAGAGTGTGATGCTGATTATCTATTTAACAATAGGATTGTTTAAGCAACATGTTCTAGTTACAGTTTTCTGTTTGTGTTGAAATTGAAGAGAGATATGTTTTCTTCCACGCAACAGTTAGCATTTGCTTAATATTCTTAAGAACAATATATTAAATGGAACAAAAATAATGCTGTCAATGATAAAAAAAAAAAAACTCCACCCTAAAAGTCCATACAAACTAATTTCCATAAATTATCCCCAACTAAAGCTTGTTGTTTTGATAAAACTATTTTAAATGAGGAGTAATCTTACCCATTTAGGAAACCGCCAATGTCTGTCCTTAAACCTTGTGGGATTTGATAATCCAGGCTTTGCAATGCATCAAATTCCTCTAACCAAAGTTTTCTTTTGGGTTTAGTGACAAAACCACAACACTGTTATTCTAAAGCATTTTTTTTGCTTGTAATTTACTATCATCTGGCCTGGAGAAATGTTTTTTTAACACAAAATAGACACCACAAATTTTTTTATGTTCCTGCTTTCAAAAGAGTCGACCAATAGGGTGTATTGGGTATTACCATGTTTTATCTCTTGTGGTCCGATAAACGATCTCCAGTCAACGCTACGCTCATAACAAAGGTTGAATGCTTTTGACATAATGCAGGTCATGTGTCCTTAAATGTGACATTTTATGGTAACCCAAACCACAGTACAGATGGATTTGTTTAACAGTTCTTATGAGTACAGTCTTGGGTTGCATTCTGGCAGACGCTTTTGAGAAAGATGCTCATTTCTCTCCAATTTTATAACAGAAGACTAATTATAAACAGTGGCCTGCATTAAGCATGTGGATGATAAAAGCTTCCCATGGACCTTATTTAGCTCTAAATAGACAGAGAGCTAGGGGGAGCTGGCTTCCCTTTAATAGACTCAAGAGGTTGAACCGTTATAGAGGGATAAACTGTAAAATGTAGTAAAGTGAAGACATGGGGATTGTATTTTATGTGTTTTAGACTCAGTAGAGGAATAAAATATGTTATATGACTTTGTCATGTACGTTTCATTTTTTTCCACCATAAAGTTTTCATCCCTTCGTGTTGTCGATGCTGTAAGTCTCCAGCCAAAGTTTGACGTGTAGGTGGCCTCTTGTTAACCACTTCCTTCCTGCTCTCTTACGATGCTGATCTCTTCCAGTGGCACATTTTACATAAATCCAGTCAATAGCTACAATATTCACTGTTCATGACATGTTTATAATCTATTTATTACTTTTAACTCTTCTATAGAACAATTTTAGTTAGGCTTCTTATTGGAAATGTTATTGTTAGGCTACTTGAAGTGCTTTTCGTTATTTTAAATGAAATATCCCGAGTCAGGTAGAAAACATGTGTTATTCTTTTTTTTTTTGCTAAACAGAAATCTGTGTGAGATTAATTGGAGGGAGAAACTTGAATGGCTTTCGATGTGGAGAAAAGTTCAGGAAACTTTCTGACTTACCCTCGCACCCTCGCGTGATTGGTTCCTCTTCATCGTCATCCACTATAAACGATAATGTATTCGGGATGTCTGGTGTAACTTTGATGCCTCGGGGATAAACTTCCTGAGTGAAGCTCCATCATAAACGCGGCGCAAATTGATTAGGCCAGCCTTTAAAGGCTCTCAGTGGCAGTGGATGACATAAGTGGCTCCTCGTGGCTCGTCGCTACGGGCAAGGTCTCCTCATCAGGACGGAGCTGTTTTTAACGTCCATAAGAGAAAGAATAACGCGCTTTAAATTCCAGGAGACGACGGGAAAACAAGCAAAGCGCCACAAGTTCTGCGTCAGTTCTGCGCCGGAGCACCGCGTTCGCCCTCGCGCACTGACTTTGGGCGTCCATGGCAACTCACGAAATGACGTCCTCATGTCCCTCATGTCCAGGGTTCTCCTGATCGAGACGCTGGTGACCCTGTCCCGCGCGCACCGAGCTCACACGCGCGCCTTGTAGAGACGCTGAGTCGGTGATTGATGGGATGACGTGCTCTATAAACTCGTGGCCAATAGCCGGACATCACCCCCGTCTGAGGGGAGCTTACTCGCCATTGCGTGCAAGTTTTTGCCACCGTGCAAAACACCCGTCTTGCTGCAATGTAAAAAGAAGTTGGCGCTTATTTTGACTTTACTGATCCCAAGCCTGCGCTGAAAGGCCTCAGAACACCAGTTGCTATTCACCACCATTCACTGGAATTGTTCTGTAGCTTGTTTACGTATAACTTCTATTAGAGACCACGAGAATTGATTAGAGATTGAGGTTCTGGCTTCCGAATGTTAAAATGTCTATTGGCATGATTGTATTCATGCAGGGCACATGAACCATTTGCCCAGTGGTGCAATTATCCAGTTTAATATCCAGGACACACAGGACAACTTGTGCATTAGCTAGCTAAGTATAACTGGCTACAACTAAACATGTTCTAATCAAGTGTACCAACAAGTCTGGTGGTTCAAATTTTATTAGGAAGAAGTGATCACTGTTTAAAACTCTATTGTGCTGCTTATGGACATGTCATTCTGTCTGATTTGTTGATGGGAACCATTCTCAAAGGCGCCAAGATTCAAATTAGTGTAAATGTAAATATATTTATTAGGATAATGCACAAGTAATTAAAACCAATTTAAAACCTAATGGATTTTTTTTATTTATATACTTGTTTTAGCAACTCTATCCACTTATCAACATATATGGTTATTTTAATTTGACTAATAAACCCACACAAGTCTACTAAATGTTACCGTTGGTCTCGTCGAAATCAGAGAGTATATATTAACACTGAATATAAAGAATATAAGCACTGCCATTTTAAAGCAAACTGAATTCCAGTGCAAATATTTATCTGCGTTTCTATAATCCGTACAAGTCGAAATGTTTCGTTTCACACCACCACACCTTACACTACAGGTTTTATGTTATCCCTTTAATGCGTGTTAATGTCTGTGATCCTGTGTGGCATAAGCAGCTGCTGCTCAGGGGTCAGCCACCGGTCAAATGATAATTAGCATCTGCCTCCCATATCCAAAAGAGCCGTGGCCCAGACAATAGACTCTTTAGGAGTCAGAGTCAGAGGCAAAATTCTTTCACAGAAATGTTAATGAATGAAAATCAAGACAATATTTCCCAATGTATCCATTACAAAAACAAACACAGAAAGAAGTTCAGTATAATATTATTTTGTTTGTCAAAAGTTCAGGTTTAGTGGAGTGTGTACATTAGACAGACTTATAATAAAAATTTGGATGCTCCTGGTCAAATTTCAGTTTCAGGATGACCCACACACTTTAATGAATGGTTTTAATACCCAGTATTTAATTCAACATATTGTGATAAAATAACACATTCTATTTTGATAGATATATAATTTTTACCACAGTTGTATGTTTTAAAATACCTACCCAAATTAGCTAATTAAAAATCCAAAAAACATGTTTCAGTGTCCTATTTTGGTGTCCCCCCCCCCCTCTCAGAAGAAAAAGAACAAATGTATTTTTAAGAGCTAATTACAGAGTAAATGTAAGACTCAGGTTTGTATTTGTTGAAGTTGATTGAATTAAATATAACAAAAGCTTGAAATCTAGGCAGCAATAAAAAAAAAAAGCAGAAAACGTAATATTGTTTAAAATTATTTAGTTTTGGCAGATTAATGTATGTTTCCTAAATTTTATAAAAATGAATGTACAGAAGGGATTTCTAAAACAATATCAAACTTCTCTTCAGTGCTTTTACTTAATTAACATCATTTTACTTTAACAAATGGTGACATTTAAATTTAAATGTAAATGTTATGTCACTGTAGGTCATTTTAATATTAGCTGTGCCCTATAACACGCACGGTAATGTGAAAAGCTATAAATGTGACTGGAAAATGATTATTTTCCAGTGTGAAATATAATTTAGCTTCAAATGAAATCTGAGATTAGACCAGTTTACAAATGTGGTTGTGTTGCTGTCCAGTTCTTCTGAACATAAAGCAAAGTTATTTTATTAAAAAATGTAAAAAAAAAATCCATACATTTTCGGTATTTGTTGTAAGTTTTGAGATACTTTACACTGCGCTTTAGACATGTTCAGATTTACAGATTTTTTTTAATCTGCAGCCAAAAAACTACCAAAACTAAAGAGGACTTTCAGGAAGGAATCCTTTTCCTTACATTGACATTGAACTAGTGGAGCCGTAATTCTATCTTAACAAACCACTTAAATTACTGCAGATCGTACAGTAATCTCGACAATAATCTGACCATCATCTTAATAAAGTATGTAGCCCCGTTAGCAAAAGGAGAAAAAGATAAACACTCGTTAATAACACATGCAAATAATATGCTAAAGACCTACTGATATGCATAAATAAAGAAATACATGCAACCACCTCTTTCAACTTTTTTTTTTTTAGTTCACATAAATCTACATTTATTACCCCCCCCCCCCCCCCCCCCCCGTGTCTGTGTGCCCCGCCTCTCTTTGGTAAATAGAAAACAAGTTACACTATAAACACCATCACTGACATTTATGTAGTTTTTATGATATGGTTTCATTCATTCATCACTTCAATAAATTGCGTTTTGTTGGGTGACGATAACAATTATAAGCTTTATGAAATGGTACAGGGTAAAGAACGTGAAATGCAAACACGGGAACCCTAAATAAAATCTCTGAGACTTTTCCCTCTCATTCAGAAAATTACCAGAGTTGTAACCTGTAAGTGCTGCATATGAAGTGCTGTGCTGAACACAGGGAAGAACCTCCATGTATAGTTCCAATAATGGATTTTACTATTGCTTGGCAGTGATTAAAAAACAATTGGAAATAATCATCAGTGTATAGTGATGCTCATACAAGCCTAGAGATACGGTCGCAGCTGGAGGAGTTAATGGAATTCTACAGGCAGCTGAATGACTGAGTGCAATATATCCCTTCCCTCCGTACATTTGCATGGTATGCTTATCCATCTTCATGTCAGCTGTGGGGTTACCCAGGGTTCATGCGCTAGCTTGTTTCTCTCCTCTCCGCTCAATAAATAAATCTCTGCAGCTCTCTGTTTACGAGCTGAATATAAATTTGTTTGCAGTCGATCGCAGACCTGTGTGAAGGCATTAGAAATTGTATTTCTGTAATGGCTTTCAGCAGTGTGAGGAGGGGCCGTGGGTGAGTGTCGGGGGGCTGTAGTTCTTGGCTGGAGGGTGAAAAAAAAACAGGTGTGCATATGCATTCTTTGATGGGACTACACATTGATACTGTCTATAAAGTAAAAACCACCGTACTTTGCCATAACTGTATTAATATCTTTATCATAAGAGAATTATAATGTTGCAAACAGTTTCATTAGGAGGGCTTCATGGGTTCACCTTAATTCGCTTGTTCAGCCTAAACTTGCTGCATACTTTGCTTTTTGTCATTCTGATCTCACTCCATCAGGTTTTGCATTTGTTCTGAAATATCGGCGTAAATTAGCATCATGCCGTCACTATTCTGTGGCTTTGGCTTTCTGCGAGCACGACACTACGTTTGCAATCAACAAACTTAACAGATTTGTGAGAACAGATGACTGGGAATATTCATTCATTCACTATCTCCCGCTTTATCCTCTATTAGGGTCGCGGTGGGGTTCCCCATGCCCATCCAGGGGAGAACATCTCGGGCAGATACACCCAGGACAGGGCGCCAATCCATCGCTGGGCACACACTCACTCACACAGACACACTCTATATGGGGCAATTTTTGAGAACTCAATTGACTTGATCCATGTTTTTGGACTGTCGGAGGAAACCGGAGAACCCGGAGGAAACCCACGCAGACACGGGGAGAACATGGAAACTCCACCCAGATGGGGATTCGAACCGGGAATCCCTAGCGCTGAGAGGCGAATGTGCCGACCACTAAGCCACCGTGCCGCCTGACTGGAAATAGTTACTACTAAATGTGTTTATTGTGTTTTTGTTGCGAGATAAAGGTAAACCAGCCACCCCAGTCCAAACATTAATTACATTTCATATGTACAACATTAAGGGCGGCACGGTGGCTTAGTGGTTAGCACATTCGCCTCTCAGCGCTAGGGATTCCCGGTTTGAATCCCCATCTGGGTGGAGTTTCCATGTTCTCCCCGTGTCCGCGTGGGTTTCCTCCGGGTTCTCCGGTTTCCTCCCACGGTCCAAAAACATGGATCAAGTTAATTGAGTTCTCTAAAATTGCCCCATATAGAGTGTGTCTGTCTGTGTGAGTGAGTGTGTACCCAGCGATGGATTGGCGCCCTGTCCTGGGTCTATCTGCCCAGCGCCCGAGACGTTCTCCCCTGGATGGGCATCGGGAGCCCCACCGCGACCCTAATAGAGGATAAAGCGGGAGATAATGAATGAATTAATGAATGTACAACATTAATTTAATATGCATAATATCATATTATACTATATTCCATAATTATAACTAGTATAGCAGTTACTATTTTTATATAATAACAGGTAGTGCTATACATTATGGCTGCAATATAATTATTGCTATTTAATTTATCATTCATATAGCTATATGGGTGCTGTTATATTTTTATGCATCTGTGTGTTATATGATATGATCACTTTTTTATTATCACATTTTATATGCCTTACAAACTTATTGAATGTTTTTATGGATACATGTTGTCTTTCACGGTGTTTCTCTGTCGTTAAGAGGTACCATTCGGAATTTCATTGCATCATGTACCTGATGACCTGAACCAACTCTGAATCCAGGGCATCACACCCAGTGGCACACGGCTTAAGACTAGCTTCGTTACCTGACCTTTGCAACAATACCAGAGAAACCACACAACCCTGGTTTAACCTCACTGTCCTGATTATTTCTACACTTGGGGATACGGAACGGGCCAGGAGAGTGACATTGTTGACAGATGACTGTCAGCACCAGTGGAAAGGTCACTGGCGCTAATGTGGTGTGGGCCTGTCGCAGATGATTGGTTAATGCTAGGGAATCTATGCTCATGCTCTCTGCTTTTACTTCATCACAGCAAGCATAGAAAAGATCATCGTACCACTCGGAGAAAGCGAGGTCGACATGGAGAAAAGAGAGACGCTAGAGAAGATAAGTCTTCAAAGTCACAAGAGGCACAGTGATTGCATCAGTAGCACTCAGTATTGGGAGTTATCATAAAACTGCTGCTTTGTTTGTGTGATTCCTCTTTCGCTTCCGTTCTAGTAAATTGAAATGGATGTCTCAGATGACACCAACTGAATGATTGTTGGATTTGGGTTCACATCAAGAAATCACAGCTATTTGTTTCTGGTTCTTGAGGTTAACTTATTCTTGTTTTATACTTATTTCAGTGATGGGTCGTTTATTTTTGTCTTTTTAGTTAAACATAAGAAATCAATGTCATATACAGAAGTATTACAAAATGGCACCCTGTCACAACTAATTTAAATTCCAAAAAAAAAGGACAAGTGCAACAGCCTCATTTCTGAAAAGTTTGGGGAAAGCCCTTGTTTATTCTCTGCAAGAAACGTCCATAAAGACATAGTTTAGCGAGTTTGTTATGGAAGAACATGATTGACGTATACAGAGTCCTGACTTCTAACACCTTTAGACATATATGATATAAACCAGAAAAGAGTTTGCGAACCAGGCCCTTTCATGCAGCATCAGTAGCATTTGTAATATAATAATAATAATAATAATAATAACAACAATGATGTAATAATCCATGAAAACATACCATCACTCGTTCTTTGCAGATGGTTAATTCATGTTCAAATACATTTAAAAATCTGTTGATATGCTGATATGTGATATGTCCTACCTCAGACCTTACACTTTCAATGGTTTTCTTTTATGAATTATTTACATTTAAAACATTTTACTATAATTCTTATAAGTGGAAATAGATTGGTGTTGTAATGTTAAATACATCCGCTGAATATTTTGTATAGTGGTTTCATTTGGAATTATTCATTCATTCATTCATTATCTCCCGCTTTATCCTCTATTAGGGTCACGGTGGGGTTCCCCATGCCCATCCAGGGGAGAACGTCTCAGGCGCTGGGCAGATACACCCAGGACAGGACACCAATCCATCGCTGGGCACACACTCACTCACACAGACACACTCTATATGGGGCAATTTTGGGAATTCAATTGACTTGATCCATGTTTTTGGACTGTGGGAGGAAACTGGAGAACCCGGAGGAAACCCACGCGGAACACGGGGAGAACATGGAAACTCCACCCAGATGGGGATTCGAATCGGGAATCCCTAGCGCTGAGAGGCGAACGTGCCAACCACTGAGCCACCGTGCCACCCCATTTGGAATTAGACTTTCATAATAGCCAAACTAAGATGGAGTATCATTCTTTCTCTTTGGACGATTTTTGGTAGCGATCCAGTACCATATACAATACGTAGGACACTAGATTATTGATTACCTATTGTAATTACACTGATAAACATCCACATCGTGTGCTTTCCTTGAAGGAAAAACTTCTTAGGATATGAATGTGTGGATTCCTTACATCCTGCCTGAGCTCACCAGGCTGTAACACAAACACAATGACGATGGACCATTCGTCATATCAGCCCTCTTGACACTGTGCTTCCGGATTTCTTTACCCCGGGATGTTAACAGGGTTAAACATGTGCTGGAAAGCAATGCTCTTGTCATCATACAGTCAGCCATATGCCTTTTTAGTCGCTCAAAGCTGAACATGCATCTGCATTTTATCATCTGTTTCAGCATTGATTTCATTAGCTGTGTCTTCATTCACAGCGATGTGCATGGAGATAATGATAACTCTGGTGTGCAGTGATCACATTTCACATTCTTTTATTTAAGATGCTGCTCATACAACGAGTTAAGTGTTATTACAGTCAAACATAAATGTTATCTTAGCTCTTACTGTGGACATCATAGGTTCAATTAGGTAAGCCTGGCATCGTTTAGGAAATAGTCATTAGTATGGCTTCTAGTTCATCATGAGCAGTCACCTTTAACTAAAGCACATTTTAAAAACTAATTGATCTCTATAACAAGGTGACTAATATGACAGTAACAGTTAAATATTATGCACCAAGTCAAATTGTGTTGATTGAAGAGGGCTTGTAGTTAACTTATTACACATCTACCCGGCTTATGCTTGTCTTTTTTTATAATGGAACAAAGCTAAATAAATAAAACCCATGAAGCTGATGCAGGAAATTAATACTTTACAGTCCCTCGGAGCAGGAAGCGCGTGTAGCAGCTCTTCCAATGAGTTATAAAAAGTACATGAGAAAATAGAGTGAGGGACTAAAAATGTTGTATGTCAAGTTGTTTAAATCATGTCAGTCACTGAGCCAAATGTATATTTGTTCAATTGGTCAGGGTTTTGTGTTTTCAGCGTTACGAAGAGCACAACATTATTTTATTTTACCCGAACAAAATAAACTTTTAATGTTTGAAACTCAAAGCAATCGATGTTTATCATTACTGTTTAGTATAGACAAAAAGTATTGAAACACATACATACATCTGCGAATTCAGGTGTTTCGTTTAGTCCCGTTGAAGTTGGATGTTTGGATTAGTTTGAATCGAAAGAACTTGACAGGCCTACATCAGTGCCTGACCTCCTGAATGGTCGTCTGAATAAATAAGCTACTAAAAGGCGAAGCAACTTAAAACAGGATGTTTTTAAAGCGTCTATAAGTTTACCATGAAGGTGTCCAACTACTTTTTATTTAATGTATTTTTTTTTTTTTTTAAAAAAAAGGTGTCCACCATAAAAATCTGACTCTATCTCATAAAAATTTTGCTCTATTGTTATAGTTTGTTAAAAGTTTACAGTTTGAGATGTAAAAATGCCAAATAACAGTAGATGTGACCTTTGGAGCAAATAAAAAAAACCTCCTTTTAATAATTTTGTTTAAAAATAAGTGCATGGGTTTGTCATTGCTTCAGATCAACAGTTATAACGTCAATGGAAAATGATTTTTTGAGTCTCAGTCTGAGAAAATGTGGCTGCGGCTTTAGCGTCTGTCTATGGAGGCTGGGACTTATTTCGTTGCAGTCTTTTTGCACGGGTTTGTGTGCAAGCGACTGTGCTGGCTGTATGTTCGTATGTTTTATGCAATACACTTTTTTTTCCCCTGTAATGCAGATATAGTGTTATTACATTATCATGCATGCTAAGTGATAAATAACTTTCCCCCTGTTTTAAGAATAACTTGAGTTATTATGTGCAATAAATTCATAGATCATAGTAATCAAAAAACAATATTTTAAGAGCACTTTATACATTGATTGCTCTCAGGGCCATTAATATGTTTTAAAGAATTGTGCGAGCTGTGGAGTGCTATAATTTGGTTTTCCCACATGTATTGCTGCATGAAAAAAAATTGGTTTAACATAATGCAGGCCTGCCGGAGCTCTGTGTACTGCATGCACTGGGTGGAGTTTCCCCTAATGCACTTCTGAACGACTAAAAATAGTGTGTTGTATGGAGCGAGTGGTCGGGATGGTCTGTTCACTGCTTTCTGATTTGTGGCCGGACCTCATGTTATGCTTGTTAATGTGCCAGTAAATCATCAGTGATCAGTCTGTGCACACAAGTTTGAAGTTAAGAAAGAATGTCAAGAATTCAATGTCCTTTCTGTATATCCCGGGGCTATACAGTATATTCTTATAGGATTTTAAACATAAATATGTTGTTGCTTTTAAAACTCTTTATTTTGAAAGTACATAAAATTACCTAACACTAAAACCACCTTTGTCCTCGCACTTATTTGTATAATCAACTCCATTTACCATTTTTCGGCATAATTATTAAGCTGTCTTTTAATTTATGAGTGAGGATAATTACCACTTAGCAGTAAGTATTTGGGAGGTGGATAATTCTTAGCACCGTGTTAACAGTGACATGCAGTTGGTGGTTTAAGCACCTCACTCAGATGGACTACCAACCAAGTTGTAGAGGATGCTTAAACCAAATGGAGACCATCAGCGCAACACCACCATATCAACATTGGTGTAGCGCTGAGATTAATCAAATAATACCATGCTAAACACTGGCCCTGGCCACTGAGGAACAGGGTATCTAATACACCACTAATGAAGTTTGTACAAAATGGTTCGTAACAAGGAAACATGGGATTCTAACAGTTATGGCCGATTTGATTTTTAACGCTCAAGGCTTCAAACTAGCTATTGTGGTAAAAGAGGATGTTGGATAACAGTCTGGTCTGCTTTTTCTAAATATTGTACTGTGAAGACAGCCATTAAATAATCAGCAATTATGTCCAGGAATGCCGATTAGATATTCACAAAGAATAGAGGCACATTTCTGATGTGCTCCTGTGACCTAGATCCATTGTATCCTGATACCACACACATAGACGTCTGAAATAACAATACAGAGTAAACATTTTCAAACTGTACACATAAATACTAAATTATGAGGGTTATATCTGGTTTCAACAAAGTCAAGCACTCTTCTCTTTTGTTTTACAAAAAAGCCACTGGGAGGCCAACTCCTGCTTTGCATAAGGAACAGTGCTGCCTGGTGATGGATGGTAAAGTAGGGATGCACTACACTGTAGTCTCTAGCTGACATATAATTTTAAAAAATAGCATGTAAGCATTAAATTGTCCGTCTGAACACATTGTTTTAGCTCAGAAATAATTGAATTACTTTCAATATAATTTATTGTACATGCTTTCTAATAAAAATTTGAAATTCCTTCACCTATCACAGGCTGAGTCAAATCACTTAGGTCAATTAGGTCTTAATCAAAAAATGATTCATCAAGCACAAATTGGTGCTGAAGGTAATATAACTAAAAAGGTAGATGTTTTCTGCAGTTCCTGGCTAAATTTTATGGAATGACTCTGGATGACACCTTAATTAAATCTAATTAATCAAAGTGAGCTATGGCCTACGCAAATCGCATAGCGGCGCCCACTAGTGCGTCTCCATCACTGATACCACTGCCGATAATGTGAAATGATATTCTGAGTGTCTGATAGAAAAGACAACCATGTACCAAACCCTAGTTTGTCCAAAATGCCAGTCTTGCAGCGAACCAAGTAGAGCAGGGCTGGAATTGGGATAGGGAAAAAGGGGAAAGAAAGCTGGCAGTGATGCCCAGCGGGTTAGGCTGCAGCGTTGGAGAGTGAGAAAAAAAAGAGAGAGGCCTTGTCTCGATGATTAATGTTAGTAGAGTGAAAAGGTAGGGGTGGGGGAGGACACACTTATGTAGATTGTTTTACAGAATACAAAATGTGCTGCTGCTGAATACAACGAAGAAAAAAAAAACATTCCAAAAGTTCACCTTCGTGTACCGTCGTCCCCAAAGTGACATCACTGCATCATGCTCACAAGGCATGATTTTCATTTTGAAAATTACTTAAGAATTTCAATAAACAACACAGCACCTTGGGAGATAGTTATGGTCATTTATTCAATGCATTCGAATGTAAGTGACACAAGATAAATTATGTACACTTATTGGAAAGAAAAAGTTTTTTATAAATAAATAAATACAGAGCGATGTCTAGGTGAAAAGGTAGAACAAACAAAATGTTATCAAATCAAAAGTATCTCCTACAATGCATTAATATGAGTTAGTAACCTTATATGTACCTTTTGTTGTTTCTGGTTCTTTAGCTGGTACAGTATGTGATCAAAGTGTGTTTTATATGAATACGAAACAACTGCATAAAATTTGAAAATTCGATCTACTCATGTAAATGGTAACATTGCAGATGTACATGCTTAAAAAAGCTGCATACATAAAAGCTGCATGCACAATTTGGTCATTCACTGGGGGGGGGGTTGACAAACATTTCGAAGTGGTGATCTTGATACTGAAAGCATAAATGTTGTTCACTACATTTCCAGTGAAGTAATGTATTCATTATTTTAGAAGTGATCTGTTTTTTAGGTAGGGGTGTGTTGGGTGGGGTGGGGGGGGGGCTGTTAGACATTTAGTAGATGTACTCTGAAAATTCGGGCTCACGTCCATGTTTAATAAATCTCTGTACTTTTCACAAAGTCTGCTATGGCTTATCCACAGAGGAAACCCTTGGAGCTTTACTGCACACGGGCTGATAACGTAATGTAATTCTCTTCTGGCCTTTTGCCCAAAAGAGTGAACTTGCCTCTACAGCTTTAGAGAGTCAATGATCTGCCTGTAAATCAGCTTCTGAAGGCAACAAACTCTGCTTCTTTTAAAAGTGCTGGCAACCGTGTGTGTGTGTGTGTGTGTGTGTGTGTGTGTGTGTGTGTGTGTGTGTATGTATGTGTGTGGTTGTGCTTAACAGAAGTACATGAGTATGGCATGACAAAGCTTAAACACAATATATAAGTTGGTTTATTGGATTTTTTTTTTTATTGAATCTGAATTTCTTGTGGTGCTAATGCAACAAAAAACTGCCCCAACTTGTCAGACAAAAGTTTTTTTTTTTATCTTTAATATGATAAGTTTATATCTTTAATATAAGATTTTTGCAGATAAAAAGGCCTCTTTTTGTACGCATATGACCTTTTTATTTAATACCATTTAATAACTATACAACTGTACAAGTATCAAAGGCTAAAAGTTTGATGTCCTTAAAGCAAAACTGTGTTTGAATTCAGTATAAGTGTCTGACAACAAGGAAATTATCTTCACAAACAATTACAATTATCTTTGCGTGGAGGAGCTAAAAACAAAAAAAAAAATACTAAAGCTTCTTATAAACAAGGCCAATGTCCATGTCCTGTTTTCTTTTCCTCGTGATTGTTTGTCTGAGCGGTCGGTGTTGCTCTTTAGCCGTGAGACCATTAAGGTGTTGCTGGTTAGTCAGGCACAGTCTCTCCTGTTAAACATGAAAAAATAGCTGTGAGAATCATGCTTTATGTCAAATGATTTAAATCTACCAAAAACAGTATCCTCAAGGATTTATCAACGAGTATGCATTTTTAAAATCAGTGTGTGGCTTAATTGGGAGTGTAATTAGAAAATGCAATGTCTAACAAAGTACAGTTTCATTAAACATCTTTGTTTTTAAATTCACCTCAGCAGCTCAGTTCAGAAGAGTTCAGCCACGCATTCCCGTTTCTCAGATGTACAACATGATGACCTGAAGTTATAATCTTAGTCAGCAAGCTCTAGAAGAAAAATCAGAAATTACAGTGACGACATTTGTCAAGAAACCTCTGCTGCAAGAATCAGAAAATGAAAATTGTTATAGTTTCATTAGAAACTGCAAAACTTCAATAAACATCCCAGCCAAATCCCCAGATCAGGCCTTGGATCTAATAAAGTATAATAAACTGATCTATTGTCATTAGTATTAACTTGTCACACAACTTTATTATATACTATTATATATTACACTATTGGCAGCACGGTGGCTTAGTGGTTAGCACGTTCGCCTCTCAGCGCTAGGGATTCCCGGTTCGAATCCCCATCTGGGTGGAGTTTCCATGTTCTCCCCGTGTCCGCGTGGGTTTTCTCCGGGTTCTCCGGTTTCCTCCCACAGTCCAAAAACATGGATCAAGTCAATTGAATTCTCAAAATTGCCCCATATAGAGTGTGTTTGTGTGGGTGAGTGTGTGCCCAGCGATGGACTGTCCTGGGTCTATCTGCCCAGCGCCCGAGATGTTCTCCCCTGGATGGGCATGGGGAACCCCCCCCCCCCCCACGACCCTAATAGAGGATAAAGCGGGAGATAATGAATGAATAAATGTTATATTATTATGCTGGTAAAACATGGACACACCAGTTTAGTACAACTGTAATACATGGTATGGATTTTTTTTTTTTGTAGACTATTGACAAAAGGCTACTGTAATCGTTCATGTACATTAAATTTTTGTTTTTTGACATACACCACACTGTGTGCCATGTTTCAATTCTGTTTGTCCTCAGATTAATTTATATTAGTACACCACCAAAATAGATGTTGCCCCACCACACACACTATATACCATGTTAAACATATGTTATGGAGGAAATAAATGGTTTTAAATGACACTTTAACTCGTCAATTTTGTGTATTTTTATATGTGATAGGTGAGCTGATTTTCACAAGTAATGAACAACTTGAGCGGAATTTTAAACAGTTTTGTCGTTTATTTTAAACAAAGAAATTGCACAGCACCTGTTGGGGATTAAACCACAAAACCCCACGTTAAATATACTTCTGTTGTATTTCAGATAATAATGCTTTTATTCCTATTTCAGAGCAGTTTGCATCCTTACATTAATTATTCAGTTTGCTCATTGGTTTGGTTACTTGTCTCATTACTGATAGGTGCTGGGGCTCTTGGATCGAATCCCGATCTGGGTGGAGTTTCCGTGTTCTCCCCATGTTTCATCCCACAGTCCAAAAACATGTATTCAAGGTAAACTGGCTGCTCTGAATTCTATATCTGCCCAACACCTGAATTATTCTCCCCAAGATGAGCATGGTGACCCCCTCCCCTGTGACCCTAGTATAGGAATAAAGGAAAGATGATGGATGGATTTAAAAATTCTGCTTAGATACTAAGTGCTATATATGAATACATCAAGGAATATTCAATACTATTTCAATGGTCTATTGCCACAGCTGTATGAAATCAAGCAGCTAGCCTTTCAGCGTATCTTCAAAGATACTTGTGAACAAAAATGTATTATTTCAAAGTGCTCTCTGAATTTAAGCATTGTAACGTAATAGCAATGTACAATGACAGGATGTCTTTTCATAAAAAACCTTCTCTTTTAGTGTTATTGTAATCTGGAAAGTGTGCAAGAACCACAGCAACTCAGTCCTAAATTGGCAGACCAGGCAACGAAACATATTGGGTTTACCAGGTACATAAAGTCAACCAATGCTTTACCAATGTCTCAATAACTACAGAGCTCCAAAGGTTCTCTGGCCTTACCATCAGCATAAAAAATGAGATTTAAAGATTTACAGGGTTGATCTGCTGTGAAAGAATTTGACTTGCACACAGAGCTACGACCTCAACCCCATTAAACATCTTGTATAAAGATTATGAACCAGGCTCTCTTAACCAACCTTGGCGTCTTACCTCACAAATGCCCTTCTGGATAAATGCTCACAATTTCCCCAAGAAACACTCAGTGTTCATGTGCAAATATAATGCTTTTTATACTTGTACTATAATTATCATATAGTATTAATTTGGTATGTTATTAAAGTATATTTAAATTCAAAACAATAAATTGCTTGACCACGTTTGCATCTCAGCGGATAATGGTGGCAATTATGAGAACTATCCTCTTGCAGACCATTTGAAATGAAATGCTGGTGGACTGACTTGAAACATTGTGCCTTAAAGGTGCTCGGGCCTTGTTCCTTTTACACATTTGCATTTTGAAACCCACGTTGAGAAAGTATGAGGTGCAGTTTATTAATTGGTCTGGCTCCAAAAATCAGTCTGCGCGCGGAACGTCTCATCAATTAGACCATGCTGTTGAGACCCAGTCACGTGACGACCCTATACCCAATAGGCGTGTGCGAGGAATGAGACCCGAGCTGGAACGAGACCTCGAGCAACTTCTTTCGGGAGGAGAACGCCGTCTCCGTCTACCTGCTGCTGTCTGCTGCTAGCTGCCGTTATTAATGATTAACCCGTTGAAAAATCGGGAATGTTTTAGTCCATAGCATGTTCACAGAGGGCGGGATAGTAATGAGACAGAAAACGGCGGAGACCAAAGTTGGAGTACGTGGATCAATTAGCTCTTTTTTTCAGCCGTGGATTTAACCAGTTAAAAACTTTGCTTTTATAAACAATTTAACATGTTAGAGAACAATTTAAAATTTCTGTTACAGTTGCGGTAGGTAAAGCCTGTTAAATGGAGCTCAATTATATTGCCCATGCTTTAATTTTTTTTCAAAAACGTAATAATAAGTTACGACTTTGTAATAAATATGCAATAAAATTATCCATTTATTTCCCAGTCATTCCTGTGTAGTTTGTCAGGATAACCTAGTGCAGGCAACATAAGAGAATGGTCGTCATTATAGCATTAGTTGTGTCCATATTTTAGCCTATTTATCAAAGCCTGGTGTCGTTTCTTTTTTTGCCTAAAGTAATAATAATAATAATAATAATAATAATAACTAAATAAATATATATGATAAAGAATTTAACCATTATATAATACAGTCATTTACCAAATACTTCTGTTATCCTGTTTTTTTTTATTTTATAGCATAAGTAATTGAAAAATATCATGCGTCATCAATGAAATATTGTAACTTGTATGTGTATTGTTTTAAGGTGCTGATATAAATAAAGGCAACGTGTATGCTCAAAAAGCATCTTGTCCTTGAATTACTTAATCTGAATCACTAAAACTCTCAGCACTATTTGCTCATCCGCTTTAGAGTTCATACCAATAAGGCCTCAATTTTCTTTTAGAAAATTGTTTTTTAATAAAGTTCCGATAGTAGATTTCTCCTCATTACACCTCATAACCATTTTGCGTACAGGTTACGTTTTTCTAATAACTCTAATTCTCTAGTTTGTGTATTTGGTTATTAGCTGTGCTACACCAGGAATAATGTGTTTAAATTAATTGAGAAGCAAATGTGGAAGAACTTTATAAAGGATCGAGCCTGATTTTCATGTTAACACAGAGTATATTGTAGCTGTCAGGGTGCATTTCATTTTACCACTTCAGGATTTTTCTTTTGAACGACCACAGTTCCAAGTTTAACATCAGGGTGATTGTAAGTCTTTTAGGCTATTGCACAGTGCACGTGGACATAATTGGGTAATCGTGATGTTCTTTGTCAAAATACATTATCTGTGCGTTCAACGTCAAAAAGAAATGCTCAAATTTGCGTTGCATATTGGTCTTTCTAAAATTTGACTGATAAATCAATCTTGTTTTAAAAACAATTTGTCATTTACTGTTCAGTGAAATGTTGTCACAAAGCATGTCAAATAGACGCATTCACTATGCATATTACAAGTCCGGCTGCCACCAAACTACAGCGCCACTGACATGAAATATTACTGCGCTCAAGTGCGCGTTGGCCAGCTCCATGAACGCAGAGGAGGATCCAGTGAGATTCGTTGTGTGGGTCAATGATATAGGATCTTAATAGTATTATTAAATTGAATAATAATAGGTGTAGTTTCTGTAGTCTAACTGACCCAGCTGAACAGTTGTGGCACACTTGTGCGTTACAGCCAAACCTCTTTTTGGTTGGTTTCAAAGTAAATTGTAATGGGAATTTCCTAATTAAGGTAACTGTGTTCCTGTGCGTCACACCATCGAGTTCCTTAGCGAATCTGAAAGGGATCTTTGATGTACTGGCTCAGAGAGACCATAACTCAGCGCCTGCGCCAGAGTACTACAATTCTGTGAACTCTGTTTGAACCGCGAAGCCGGCGATAAATCATTTTTCTTTCTCTTGCAAAAGCGCGCCGGTCGCTCCGGGTGTCAAACCCTTTTATAAGTCCTCCTTAGCTTA
This sequence comes from Corydoras sp. C115, assembly GCA_019802505.1. NCBI lineage: Eukaryota > Metazoa > Chordata > Actinopteri > Siluriformes > Callichthyidae > Corydoras > Corydoras sp. C115. The sequence continues at coordinate 634,576 of JAFMOC010000056.1, read as the reverse complement.
TGTGCTCTTGTGGTTGCTGACAGATTCGGCTGCATAAAACATCGATAAAGCCCTCAGTCTTTAGTCATCTTTCGCAAAAGTGGAATTTTGTGGAAAAAGGGCTTTAAAACGCTGATGTGGCGGCGTTAAGCAAGTCGTGCGTTTTGTCATGATCTGTATATTATTTAGTTCTTGGTATTAGGAACCGACCTCTTTGACCATTGGTGAAAAGTTTGAATGGTTCAGGTTTTCAATTAACATTTTGCATGCTTTTGTTTTATTCCTTTACCTCAAAACACCGGTGATGCTGTGTACATTACGGTGCCCTGATGGCTCTTATTTGAAATCATTAATTAATCGACTTTCGTGGAAGACATGGGGTGATAGGCCTAGACAGAGTTAGGGAGATGGTGTGTTAATGAGCGGAGGAGATGGTCGGTTGTAACGATGCATACAAATTGACCTGTCTCACTGGAGTTCAGATGAGATTTATCGCGTAGGTAACCGGCGTTGCTGTAAACAATGATACTTAAAATCCTACAGTCTGTGTGCAGTATGCAGTCCACAAAAATATAAATTAAGGTGAATAATGTGTTTTAAAAGGTGCGCTAAATGTAATTCAAGAAAAAACGTTTCTAAGTTAATACAAAAATTAATAAATAGACTGTTATTTCAAGCGTAAGACTTGATAACGAAATTAACAACAAAAATATAGTAACCAACCAGTCTCACATATAAATTGGCTTAATGTATCAAACGTAATCGTTGCTAAATTTCTAAGAAACTGACAATAAAAAACTGCCGTTTTTATTGCTGTGTGCTGGCGATACTTGACTGATTTGCATGTATTTTGCGCTAAACTGGTGAAGTTCATGCATGCATTTCAGTGTCTTCGAAATAGTTTCGTTACAAAGCAACGCTCGTTTTATTCTCGATGAAAAAGTAAAGTTAATCACAAGATGCAGCAGAGCGTTTCCTGACCTCCTCGTGACCGCATGTGTTTAGACACATCGCAGACACACCATTGGTCCCCACAAAGGCCAAATGCCAAGCAATTTACCTAAAACGGTGCAATTCGAAATGGGTATTGAATATTTGCGTCAAAATGTATATTTGTTGAATGAGTTTAATTATATTTATATTAAAATTGTGCATCCATAATGATATAACAAGGCATTTAGCTATCGAAGTATCTAGAGTCTGAGGCTTATACAATTCTGCAATCAAACTTTGATTTGGCTTTAATGAGTATGACGTAATATGCGGCTTGTTCAACCTAGTGTTGCAGATTTTTAGACGTCAAATCTGAAATTACATGTTGCGGGTGATTCACCATGCCATTTTCATGGGATGGAAATATTTATCTGAATCGGATTCAGACACCGGTAACTGTGACTTGTTAAAACATTTGTACACAATATTTAGGTAACAGGTTACACAAAGCTAAGAATGAGAGGCAACACTTTAACTGTCCTTTCCGTGTTTCGAGTTCAGTTTGGGGTCCAACCCTTTTGCTCTACACTGCAGCAGAGCACATTGTTAATGAAGAAGTCTATGATTCATGACTGAACTCTAAGTAGCCTGTGTTTACAGAAGATTAACGGCAGTTAGTAGTTAAATGCAAACACCAAATAAATAAAGCAAATTTACACTTAATAACTTTTGACTCCTAAACGAATAAAGCAAATGCTAGTAATTTAATTTAATTGCAGGTAATTTAAACATTTTGACATTTATTTTATAAACAATAACTTAAAAAAAAATAAACTAGTTCATTCGTTTATTTATTTTTCCATATTGATTACGCTACTCTTATCTTAGATGATGCCTTGAACTTACGGGTTAAAAGACACTGATGGGTCGCCAGTTATTACAATGCAGACACATTCGCACACACATCAACATCTAAGGGGCAGTTAAGCATCTCTTGGTCAATTACTAAAATGTTCTTTGTGAAAGACACAGGGATGACGCAGGAAAAGGAAATAAAAACAAAAGGTTATTAATATAAATATAATGCACTGTTCAAAAACTACCACTTATAATCAATATTATAATTATTATTATTATAAAATGGTAAACACACACAATATAATAATAATTATAATAATAATAATAATAATAATAATAATAAAAAATATACAATCCCAAATGTTCCATAATAATAAAATGTATAATTGGTACCACAATATAAACATTATAAAAAGACTAAAATAATAGTAAAATTATTTTTAAACTATTATTTCGTTTTTTAATTTTTTTTTCTTATTTTAGCTTTTAATTCGCTTTGTTTTTGTTTCCATGTCTGGCTAGACTCCACTTTTGGGTCAGACTAAGTGTAAAGGGTTAAAGGTTAAGACCTCTGAACAAAGCTTATGAAGGTTGCCTTAGCTAGTGGCCATGACGGGTTAATGATACACCAATCGCGTTTTTTATAAAGTACTACACACGCAATTGTTACATTGTTTTCACATTCTATCCGTTCCACAACTAGAATTTGCTTATGAGACATTCAGATTTATCCACAGTAAAATACATGTGCGTGAATTGGCGATATTGCCCCTGTTACAAATTTGTAGTCAAGTTTGTCTGTACGTCTCTTTCAGGGTGAGTACCCGCTTTTCTTTCTATAAACACTGGGATAGGCCCCAATACCACACACGACGCTGTTCGTGTGCACATAAAAAGATATGCACAGAAAAAAATATATAAAAATGAAAGTTGATAGCTCGAGTATTACAAGATTGTAAATAATACTGTCAAACATTTTTTAAATCTCGGTTGTGATTGACCTTTTGTTTTATTGCAAAGGTAATATGAGTATTATATAATATAATCAAAGAATGCTTTTCTCTTAGGACTTAAAACAACGATATTGACAATTCTACCTTGAACCCTGCAAAGGTGTTAAGTTCTGTTCGCTGACTGTGGTCTTTAAAAGGAAAAGTTAATTAAATTGGTTATCAAAAATATACAGGTGAGACAACAGAAACTTGAAGGAAGAACAAAAAGTTCATATTTTACAGTTTATACATGTATATATATTTTTAAAAGGAAACACATCATTTTGTGAGGTGATGTTTCAAATACTGGACACTTGGCCCATTCCAATGAATGGAGTGTACTGGTCATTTTTTTCAACGATTTAGCTTGTTATTTATGAAATTGGTCATTGGTAGTTCTGTAAGCAATTTATATGTAAGCAATTTGAAAGCATTTTTATCCTTAAATATCCAAACTTTCGGTGGATCGAACTTACACGTCTACACACATAAATCTACAACCCAACAAGCTGTACTGAAATAGCATTCCCAGTGAAGTGACTACATTTGGAAGAAATATTTGCAGGCTTAATATAAGGAGAGAAAAAAACAATAGTGACATCATCCTGATCTTTACTTGTTACACTTACAATACAGTCAATATGTCCAGTTCCGAGTACAGTCAACTTTTTTTTTATATTTTGCCTGTGAACTGAAATTTATTTATCACCCAAAGTGTGTTGCTTATAATGTAATCTAACAAATGCAAGATTTTAAGTACAAGGAACCAGTTGTCATCTACCATTCACAACTTAATTAATTAATTAATTAATTGATCAATCAAATAATTAATTAATTAATTTTTACTCACAGCGCTGGCGTCAAGTTCCATCGATGAAATTTTTTTTTTTCTTTTGGTCAAGCACCTCGCGTGAATGTGGCCAAGAACTCACCGTTAAAGGATAAAGTCAGGTCAAAGGCTGGGAAAGGTCGGCTAACCCCAGCTGAAATGCAGCTAATGGGACAGAAAATATGCCCCCGGAGTGAACTCGACTTGTCAGTTTTGGCCCAAACTTCAATAAAGTGACCTTTCAGCCTCGCACCATGGAGGCGACAGCATCTCGAATAAGGTTGCGGGGATGCTGCGATTTAGGCACAAATGTCTTTTTCTCTGCGTTGTTCACGCAAAAGATCCCGAAATCTGAGATAGCTCTGCTTTTTCAGTGGTTTTACAAAGTCATGGAAAGGCCAGGAAACGGTATTTGGAAACTGCACTTTTTTTCATTCATTTTGTTTAGCACATTATATCTGTTTGAAATCCTATTTTCATTTTGTGTTCAATTTGGAGTAGGCCTACCTATGTTCAACTTCAATGCATCACAAATGACTATTGGTGCCGCAGATGATCGATGGGCTAGAATACCTCTCTCCTTTGTGCCTCACAGCCCCCCACCTAGCGAGCTGTTGTATAAGCTTCATTCAAGTCAGGACGATTTACTATTAATCAAACCAGTTTATTATTTGTGTGGATCCGTGGTTTGTTTTTTTTACGATAACTGAAATGGCAATGTACCCCCTTAAACCCAAAATAAGCCTGTTGACGAATTTGGTAATCAAACCGTCGAAAAATAATTGGAATTGCATTTGGAACGTGTACAACTTAAGGTACACTGTGGCGTTAATATTTGTTACAACAGCTTAAAAATCACTGCATGTATTCGTTTTTTTTCCTATTTGTGTGGAGTTTATAACGTTGATACTGAGGGATATTTTTAAGCTAAAGCCGAGTTTGTAGAAAACCTGCAGTCAAAGTAAACAGCAGCTTTTATTTGTGCGATTTAGTTGAAATTATTAGACTATACATATAATCAAATTGTATTCATGCGTTAATTTAGTTAAATTACGTGCGTCACTACGTTTCACGCAATTCCTCTAATACTAATTCAATTTCATCAAACTGTACACACCTTCTGTGTGGGCTACAAATTATTTAGTACCTTTATGTTAAAACAATAAGCTAGAATGGCGTATTCTTTAACCTGTGTCAATTTTACGTTGTTTATTTAAGTCCTGAAACAGAGAGAACACGTTGTAAAGACAACCCTTGTGTATACTTTAGTAACCCGATTGCGCAGGACAAAAAGAATCCGTCTATTATGTAAACTACCATATTAATCCCAAGTATGTAATGGTGATTGAGAGACTGTGTATGATACATTCAACTAATTACTCGGTGCCTGTATTTTAATTATTTATATTAAACTGTTTATACTTAGTCCGAGCAAACAGTTTAATTGCACAATAAAGCCCCTAAACGGACAGGAACACCGTTTCCTTAAAAATAAGATACATAAAATGTCGGTTCGTTCTAATTTGCAGAAAAATCTGTCATTAAGTCAACAATCTTAGGTTTAAGGCACGTTTGCAATTACAAGCTAAACCTAAGTTTATATTATTACTTCTATAAACAAAAGACTACACATTGAGAAAATTCAACCAAGCTTATGTAAAACTACTGGACACTTACTTTTATTGACCAATCGTATTATCACAAATACACTAAACTCGTTTTATTGCATTCACAATAATCTGGTAAACAACGCCATTACAACAAAAGTGAATTAAATCAACGAATTAAACGTTTTTATACGACACAACTCATGTTTTCAAAGAAGTTGGAATCGGTTTGCTATTCTTGATAATATTTTAGTTTTCAGTATAAAACAGTGTCCCTCGGTTTGTTGTGTGGAATAAACAGAGCATTTGTGCACTCCACCTTGGCAATAGGGCACAGAAAGGCCCCCTTTACCATGTAAATAATTGTGTCCAAACGTACCTCGTCCAAAATCCAATTGTATCTCGAAGAAACACACTTTTTATCGGTAGATAAATTAAACCCTGTTTCGCGTAAAAAATAATAGGTATTCGCAATAATCCATGCTATATAACATGCATTTTATATAACTGTGGACTTAGAGCAAACCCTCCAAACGCACAACCTACGAAAAAAAAAACAAAATATATAATATTATGTTATATAAATAAAGCAGTCATTTTGGGCGGGATTTTTTTTTCCTTTCCTGTGTAGAATAGTTCTCCTATAACCTCGTAATGTCCTCCGCTCGCTCGGATCCAGAGAGCTCCTCGTTGGATGCCATCGTGGTACTGGTCGAAGTAGCGGCTACAACTCCAGCTGATGAACCTGTGCTGGAGCCGGAGGACATGCCAGACGACGTGGATCTGACTTTGGTGTTGGGCAGTCTGTGGTCTTTTTTCCACTTCATCCGTCGATTTTGAAACCAAATTTTGATCTGCCTTTCGGAGAGAACCAGGGAATGTGCGATCTCGATACGTCTTCGTCGTGTTAGGTAGCGATTATAGTGGAATTCCTTCTCCAGTTCTAAGACTTGCTGGCGCGTGTAAGCAGTTCTAGACCGCTTGGGCTCCCCTCCATTGTAACTAGAGTTCACTGGAAAGAGGAAGAGCAGAGGGGAATGGAAGACAGAAAGAAAAGAAAAGGCAGCAAGGGAAGTAGTAGGTAAACAAGCGTGTCTGAAAAGAAATGGTGACAGAGTGGAATTGGTGGTGAGGGTTAGCTATATCTTAGTGATTATGTCGCAGTAAGTAATACTACTTAAATTCGCACTGAATCCAGCCTGAATTATTAATGTAACACAATAAAGCTCAGTTTTGTCATCAGCCAGTCCAAAGTCTCCCTCCCTCTCACACACATACATAACACTGGGAGCCACATGGCGATACGACTGCCTAGAGTATACCTCGGCTATAAAATTTATGGCGGGTGTAATTACCAATGCCTAGTCGTAAATCCGCCTCAATTGTGCCATTTCAAAGGCTTCTATCCTATCGTGGCAGAGGCCGGCCAGGCGATTGAGGGTAAAAAGGGGAGTGAGACACTGAGATATAGAGAGTGTGTATGTGAGAGAGCAAGCGAGAGGGAGTTAAGAAGAAGGGAAGAGCTTTGTGGCACAAGTTACATACCGGTGCTGACATGAATTTTCTTCATCCATGGGTAAACGACTGGTTGCTTGGCCGATACAGTGCTGTTGGGATGCTCCGGTGTGACTTGGTTGCAGGCTGATGTGGCAGCCGGCGGAGTTGCTGGAGAAAGGGGCAACTGAGGGGGCTCGCACGAGACAGGCTGTCCTTTCCCGAGCAGGTGGCCCGAATGAGGTAGTCCATGTCCTCTTTGAGCATCAGGCTCAGGGATGCTGGCGCAGTTATATTGGCGCTCCTGGTAGTTCCCCCGCGCAGGGTACAACTCCTGGTGGTGATGTTGGTAGCCACCTTCCCTGGTGCGGCCGTAATATTCGGGACTATGTTCAGGGATGTAGTTATTTTGCGAATATTCCTCGCAAGGAGGAAATTTCGGATCGATGTAGTTAGAGTCCATCAAATACGAGCTCATGATCATTAATTTCTGGAGTGGGAAATAATTTTTCTAGCTTTGGCGTTTTTCTGCTCCATAAAGCCCTCCTACTAGCGAGCAACCCTGTAAAGTTACTTTGACCACGTGACGCCGTGGGCCAATAGAAGTATTCGAAGCAGTCCCGGATAAGGAACCAAAGCTTTTCAGAGACAAACGTTTAATTTTCCGCCATTGTGTAGAAAATCTCTCTCTCTCTTTCTCTCTCTCTCCCCCTCTCTCTCTCGCTCTCTCTCTTTCTTTATTTCGCGCTTTCTCTATTTTCCTTTCCTTCTCGCTTTTTTTCCTTCTCTCTCTCTCTCCCTCGCTCTCTTTCTCTGTCTCTCTCTCAACTCTCTCTCTCTTTCCGCCTCTCTCGCTCTCTCTTGCTCTCTCTTTCTTAGCACATAACTGTGATGAGAAACAATATTATTACAAAAAAAAATCAGTTTTGCATACTACAATTAAGGGATGGTTTGACATTTAGCTGCTGATTTTTTTTAACCTACCGGACACCACAAAATAAACAATATGTTAACGATGAGTTATGACAATATTCTAGAGCCTAGTGTTTGTAATGATACGAACCGATAAAAGTTGTCATCATTGTAACAACAACAACAACAACAATAATATTAATAACAACCACAATAATAATAATAAAAAATTAGTTGTAGTAGTAATAGTAGTAAAGCCAAGGGTTGTAAAGCCAAGGGTAAAATTATCTTTTAGGGTGATGCAGAAAGTGTTGTATGTGGTTCTAGATTGCATCAGAACAGTTTATTTTATTGCTTGTAATAAATGTTTAAAAGTATTATACAGACCCATACATATTCTTCATTAGACTAAAGAACCATTTTTCTTGCAAAAAAACCTTAATGCATTTAAATGTTTCCGTGAGTGTTTTGGGTTCCATATAGAACCACTGTCCAAAATGAACCACTGAAATAAAAACATTTTAAAGAGTATAAATATGTAAAAGTATACATATTATTTAATGCCAGCTTATATTCCAGTCCTATAGGTATTATTAACTTGGTTTTTTATCACTGATATTGAATTCAGTGATAGAAAGTATAGTGATATCTATAAACTGACCACAGCAAAGATTTTAGCCATGTGCAGATTTTTATTTGTAATTAGGAAAAACATACCTTTGTAAAAAAAAAAAAGTGTTCTATATCATTTAGTGCCAAATATTTGAGTTATTGTCCTTGGTTCATAGATGAAAATTTGGGCATTTGTTTCGTGGCTTTCAAGTCGCCCATGTATTCCTGTAGAGACGTATTTGTGATTTTTGTTTGGACACAAATTCGGTTCTACAGGGTACATATAGACAACTATTTAGGGAAAAGTCTTCAGCTGCATCTTCAAAATAAAAGGAGTTGCTTAACCCCACTGCCACATGTTTTCTACTGAGATTCATCTTTAGAAAAAGAGCAGGTAGACCAGTGATGGCCACTTTTCTGAGCTTTGATGGAATGTGTACAGGAAAAGAAGTAACATTTGCTCGGCCATAAATGTTTAATTCACTCACATTACGACAATGAAAGAAAAGTTTGGCATGAAATAATCTGGCATGAAATTGGCATATCATCTAGCAAAGAATTTTATATAGTGTCCATTAAACTGTCCACCTCTACAGAACTGTTACACTGAAGGCATGAAGCAGTCGTTCAGATGGACACCAGCATAATTGTGTGTGTGTTGTGTGTGTGTGTGTGTGTGTGTGTGTGTGTGTGTGTGTGTGTGTGTGTGTGTGTGTGTGTGTGTGTGTGTGTGTGTGTGTGAGAGAGAGAGAGAAAGAGAGAGAGAGAGAGATACATTTTAAAATAAATAAATCTAACTGTAAGTGTTTAGTACCAAGATTGCAGACCTGAGGTGTTTTCTAACTCCAATTACTTCCCAATCACTCTTTTGAAATCTGAGGGTTTTCCACTTGCTGCAGTCAACTTATGTCTAATTTAACACAGAATTTAAAATTGATGTGACCCATTTGTAAAAAGTATTTCGGAACTTGGATCTAGAATGCAGTTCTGCATTTAAAAACATAGTTGCAGCTATTTTCCCGTTTAGAACTCATTCTCGTTTTGAGCAAAACAACAACCTACCCACGCAAACTATAGAAGCGAATAACAATTAGTCTTATATTTATTTTATACATAAAACATAATTACAATATATTTAAAGCCAAACTAAAACTTAAGTCTACTACGTAGTAGTTTGTAGTAATAAATGAATGTGCACGCATATAAGGCCTCACAGCCAACAAATAGTATCTGATTTTGCTACAAACATGGGTTCTATCTAAATAGATGAATTCACGTAAAACAGATGATTTAACTTTTGAACCTCATAAGAGTTTATTGTACGGTGTATTGTCCTGTATTTATTTGGATCCTTGTGTTTGCACATGTGCACTTTATGTTGGTTGTGTAGTAACTGTCATGTGTAGCACCTTGTTCCACGTTTACTGTACAGTTTTATATTGTTGGAATGACAAAACACTAGAATACTTGAATTCTGGAGTTTATCGGTTTGCGTTGTATTTTTGTAAAGTCCAACTCAGTTTGATTTACCAACTAATGACCCAGGTCTGCTCCAATGGAAACCATGGAATCATGGATTTAGGTTCTGGTCAGTTATTGGAACATATGTGAACATGATTCTATCCCACCAGAGATTGCCTACCAACAATGCTTATTCTTTTACTGTAGAAGCTGTCCGGTTTCAGTCGCTATCTATCTATCCATATATATATTTTGTTTCACCATATAAGGGTAGTTTGTATAAGGGGCCTGTTTTGAATTACTTATTTATGTTGAAGATAATGAAAGTAAAAATATATGTTAATCAGTGTTTCTTATTTCTACTGTCGGTGCAAAGGCAGACAAAGAACTCATTGCATGTCACTTGCAATTTTGGAGGACACTTAAAAAAAACTCTTAAATGCCATGTATTAAAGTTTTATCGTTTTAAAAAGCTGTTTATAAGTCGCCAATTTAAAAATATTGGTAACTGCACATCTGTCTGGATGCTATGCTACCCATATTTATCCCCTTTTTTACAATAATACACGAACATGCAAACACACGCGCACACACTTCAAGTTCCAAGGTGCACCCCACATGAATATTCAGTCAGAAGCACTCCTAGCACAAAGCCAGCTCATGACAGCACAGATGAAAAATAAGTTTCAGTTGTTCCCCGGGGTTTTATTGTGCACGTTATTACCATATGACCGCTCTGTAACCTGCGCGTCCATGACTTAATATCGTCCCTCTATATTATATAAACGGGTTTCGACGCCAATAGGCCATGGTCTTGAGAATACAAGTTACTTTTTCCATCACTTCTAACGCACTCCGTACAGCCTACACGTTCCACAGGTCATGACATAGTTTACCATGCACCAAATTATTAAGACTAAATCACGTCACGTCAAATACCTGAGTTGTTAAGAAGTACCGAGCTCAGAACGTAGTACGGAAAATAAATCATAGCTTAAAATATTTGTTCCGTTTGTGTCATCCAGGCCTTGATACCCGACCAGTTCATCCTATGATGCTCTTTTTGTTCCGTCTTCCCCCACCAAGATGAAAACGCCCTCAACCACCCACTCGAGGCAGCAGCTCCTGTGCAGCGGTCGCATTTTAATATTAGTTAGACAGCCTGACCCTCGATTCACCTCCCCCGTTTGACTCGTTCCAATAGTTCACTGCCAAGCTGTTATTGATGAGCGGGCAACGATGAATTTCTTTTCCACATAAATGGCCTTAGATTTCGCACCAAGCTCAATAACTAGTTATTGAAAGACTTGAGGGGAAACGAGGCCCGCGGGCGAATATACATTGCATGATAGTATTTCTACTACTTTAACATTTAGATGATACCAACAGATAACATACAAATACAGATAGAACATATTTTTACTGAGTTTCATATTAATCACATTTTTTATTAAAAACGCGAACCTCTAAATCCCCAGAACGACATTCAACAGTAGTAAACTGCATTCAGATACCATGTAGTTTAATAAGATGAGGCTTTGTTGTTGATCATTAACATGTACGATGGGTTAAGTTTCAATTACGTTTCCCAGAACTAAACGAGTAGGCTTATTGAACAATATTTTGTTGTATTTGAAGTCTAATTTTTATACAGGTAAATATATTAAATAGATTTATATAGACTTCCTTGAGAAATTTGGATTATAACTAGTTCAATTATAGCTAATTGTTTGAAAATAGTTTTTTTTTTTTCAGTAGTGCAGTATTTACCGATTAATATTTATAACGTCAAGGTTTGACACCAATAGATCTAATTTTTAATCTAATTTTAAAACTGTTATATGCTTTATGCCAACTTTTTTGCCTTTTAACTTTTTGGTTGACTGCAAGTCTTATTTTATAAGATTTCTTATAAAGAAAACTGCCAACTAGTCACTGAAAAGTTAAAAACCCATTTAAAATTTGCAACAGAAAATGTGATGTTTTTCGCCTGCTGCTGAAACACTGCCCTCTAGAATGTTTCTACTGCGATGTATTGTAAAATAAACCCATTTTAAATTCTGAAAAAACATATATTTTTCTTTTGTTATCCGCTGAGAGAAAAGGATTTTAAGAATATGGTAGTAATAATAATAGTAACGATATTATTAATTTTAACATAAAGCGTTTCGTAGTTAACTAATCATTGTTTTTTAAAATCTATATTTAAAATATGTAATTGATTTTTTTAATGTAAAATACATTTTTAGTAAAAGCTAAAGACAACTTCAGCTGTAAGGTCAATCAGATGTTCTGAAGAAACAGTCAATTTGGTCGACAATAATTAGAAAGATTTGACAGCACTTAATAGATTTAGGTTTATTAATCTGATACCGATTGGAGTTGATGAAATGCGTCTTTTTATGATTTCGTAAACAAATTTGAGGTTGTGTTTACAGCAGGCCAGGGATCATCAATTATTATTGTGAATCAAATTCATAAACTATATATGAGCTTAGATAGATAAACACACAGCCAGAGAAGATGTGTGTTTTTGGGTGTGTGTGTGTGTGTGTGTGTGTGTGTGTGTGTGTGTGTGTGTGTGTGTGTGTGTGTGTGTGTGTGTGTGTGTGTTAATCCCATTAACCGTTAATTACGATAAGAATTTAAGAGATATATTTTCAATTAAATGATGCTGTACTAGTGTCTTGGTACATACGTGCATGTAATGACCGATTGCTTATACTTTTAGGAAAAGATATGTCATACTTTCAAGGAAATTAAATAAACGAGTCGTGATAGTCATAAAATCGGGATATAAAACAGCACCCCCTGTTGACCGGTTTCTGTAATCAATCCACAAGGCCACTAACGCACAGGAAGGAGTACGTCGTAAAATTGTCTATTAGTTAGCGCATGTACTAGTGAAATTGGGAACAAAAAAGATGCCTAAAATTCTAAAACGTTAAAATAGACTTGTTAGCTGTTATGTCTATCTTGCAAATTAAATATCACTTGATAAAATAACAATTCTAATAATCAAAGACAACATTAATGAGCACATCTATGTAAACGCCACAACCAGTTAAAGCAAATATGTACATAAGTCTGGTGATGTAAGATAACGTTTTCTAACACACACTGCCACAATAAATTTAAAAGATTCTTTCATCTCTATTGTCAAAAAATGATCAGATACATAAAGAATTATTATCTTATTAATCAGATGAATCAGCGTACAATGAAAATGTCTGTGAAATAAAACCTATTTGCTAATGCTAGTGCTATTGAACCTTGTGTTGTTTTGAATCACGTTTACATTTAAAAATCTGTTGTAATCACTCTTTTTGGAGCCAACAGGTAAGGGTCAAGCACAAGATTCACGCATGTTCCAAATCCATGCACATATACCATGATCTTTCAAATATACAGACAACGTGTGTTTACTTTGTCTCGCTTTTTGTTAAAAATCTTTATATCTGTTTGTCTACCTAAGATGAAAACTTATTTTTTTCTCCTCACACATTTTGTTATCTTATATTTTAAATGCTAAGCTAATCATCCTAGAATTACAACACAACACACACAAATAATATGTCTAATAACGAGTGCATATCACTATTTTTAATCAATTAAATTTGCATGACAAGTGCCATTAGAAAAACTTTCACAAAAGTTTTTATTTCGTTATTATAATATTTTATTTATTATTTCCAAATGATAAATGTTTTTAAATAAATCTGTTCAAGTAAAAAATGTTTTTAAAAAATGTCAGGTAGAAATTAATACCTAAAGACAGGGACGTGAACTAGACACAGGATGTTTGATTTTATTGTTAACACCAGTGAAACCATGGATATTTTAAAATGTCAGTGGCAAAATCAAGCAATACTATTTATTTTATTTAAAAACAAACAACGTGTAGCTCTTCCATGATCAATTTCATGAAGCTGAAACTAAACCTTTTATTTATGTGTGGTTTTTATGCTTTCCATTTTTAAATATAAGAACAAATAATTTCGTTAAAGCACAAAAAAGGCTGTGGAGTACAGTTTTCTGTGGGTTTCATATAATCGAGAAATGTATTGATTTTAAAAAAAAGTCTTTGCCTAAATAATTGGTAATAAGGCAAAAATATACTGCTTGTTGTCTAAGATTGACACTTCTGTCCAAAAGAATCCAACAGCATTATCTACTTATACGTCTATGAAACAAGGCGAATACATATAAACGCTTAATGCATCATTCATTAAACACGAAGAAGTGGAAGTACGTTTTGACTTCTGTTTATGCATACTGCAGTGTATTGTTGTCCGCAGTGCCCTAGATATGACCCCACTGCACAACACCGCAGCGCTGCCCTGTACATGACCCGCCATAATGTCCCATCAAAAGATCTATGTGCTGCGCTCTTGGCTCTCATCTACAACCAAACAGCTACAGGATCACATAAATACTCACTGATTTTTAGTTTCACTGTCTCCACAACTACTGGTATTGTGACTTATCCCAATTATAGCATAACAGATCGGTAATTAACCTGATATTAAAACAACGAATGATCATTTTTATAATATTTTAACCCAAGCTTTGATAGTTCGTTAATTATTTAGCAATGCAGTGCGACTTAACTTATAGTTTAGACATCATAAAAAAAACTACAATGCAAAAATAAATTCGTTGACTTCAAAAGTATAAGAAATGCGAACACAATAAGATTACGTTAAGCAAAATGAAACGTTTTTTTTTTTCCTTTAAAAGGTGCTATTGAAGTATTGGCTTTAATTAATTGATTAATTCCCACGAGTGTTGCAAAGAAGAGTACATATTTAATTTGAAACGGCAAAACGAGATTATCAACTTACTTCAACCGCCTGGGATCCATTTGCGAAAGACGAGCTTTGCTGGACCGCTGAGCCTGGTGCGAGTACGAGCACACTAAAAGCCCTAAAGCCGCTCTCTCTTGGAGATAAGACCAACCAACAGCTGCAATTGCGGACAGTTAAGATTATATATGATGTAAATATATTGAGGGTTTGTCAGGTCTTCCAGGCCATAAACCCACTCTAATGACCCCACGTGCTCTCCCTGAACCACTCTCAGGGCCTGCTTAAGGCAATCGGCATAAATAACCATCAAAACTTCAAAATATACGTGGTCAGAAAGCTAAAAGACGGCTTACTTTTGAAAGCAACTTAGAAGACACCGATGTGTAAAAGTGTAAGGCCTATGTTAGGTCTATGACAGCGATGGTCTAAATTTGTGCCGGCATGGAAATTTATTGACACTCCAGTGTAGGTGAGTAGAAGCAACAAAACAGTAATAATGCTGTAATCCTACAATTTTACTTTAAAGTTTGTTGTAAAGCTAATTTTAACATTGTACAATAAAAACGAAGACAAACAGAAAGGGGTACATAAACAAAACAAGAAAATGTTACCGAAATGCATTAAACTATCAAGTTTTTAATTTATTTTCATCGTTTGACTTGACTACCATGCAATGATGCCATTTTGCTGCATTCCTGTATTATTTAAGACATCACGTTCAATGATGGAGGCGTGGACAAATTATTCTTAGCATCTCGTTAACATTATTTTTTAACATTCGTACGCTTACGTATGCTTTCTCATTCACTAGTTTGCATAATATATTAAATATGAGGCCTACGTTTAACGATTTGAACATAAATTGTGAAATAGAAGCTCAACTACAATGAAAACAAGGATTTTAGCTTCTGCTTTCTCTTTTGGAAAGGAAACAGTTGTCAGTGCTTCAGATGTGTGAGGAAACGCAGTAAAACTTTATTGGGGTCATAAAGTTTTATACGAGTCAGTCTAAGGGCTACTGTAAATAATGGGGCTTAGGGATGTGGCCAGGGAAACCCTACTGTGCTTTTTTATGAACTGGCTAAACATTTTATTTCCTCATATAAGAATGAAGAGATATGACGTAACATTTAAACGTTTTATTTTTACAAAGTAAAATGAGATGCTATCAGAAGTACGATTTAAGATGCACACTTACAAAGGATTTAAAGAAACTGTTTTCTAGGATTGGTGAGACCAAATATTAAGTTGTATTAGATTTTAAGTGAAAATAATCTGACAGGTAAAAGAGTTTACATTGCATACATTGCTCATACATTCGGTATTACCTAATCTCAAGTCCTGAAACAAACAATAACAACTGAAAGGGTTTCTTCAGTATTTAGTTTATTTAGCTAGACCTAACCAACCACCAATAATATTTACATAGACGGTGAGAGTAACATGTCTTAATTATATATGTATAAAAAACAAATCACAACTTCAAATTGATTAAATAATATCCAGAACTAACACAACACAGGCCAAACTGAACGCAAACATTTACTCTAACTGCATACGTTTTAGAAAATAAATTAATACAGTAATAAAATAAATATGGTCTCAATAAAAAAATTGAAAATGCTGTAGAACAAATCTGCATATAATTTACAATTTTAAAGGTGCCAGAAAACTTGTTTTGCATCTTAAAAAAATTAGAGATGGAATTTCGTCCATCTTTGTTGGTGTCGTGAGTATATTAAACAAAGCTCATCACCACATGAGCACCTTTTGGTGGACTATAATTAAAAAACATTTTAGGGATCCATTGTATGTACGTCTGTGACATGTTATATTCCATCTTTTCTGCCACCTTTATTTGAATTAATGTACCTCACATTTTACTATGCAGGTTACATTAGTAATTGGATGTATTTACTTTAAGACAGAACAAAGCAGACATCAGGTGTGTAAAATAAATCCACTTCTGACTTAAAAAATGAAATTACAAAAGAAAGACTTTACGATTTTTTTTATAAACTGGAAGATTGAGGGTGTGACCATAAAACAAGCTCCTCCCCGTTATCCATCTAACGTAAAGTATAAGCATACATACACGATACAACGGCTTTATGAATTAGAATTTAGTTTTATGTAAATTGCATTTGCACTGATTATAGGAAATGTATTTGAATCATTTGTAATATTTGAATAAACATGTTGCAGCCCCTTTGTTTGCACGTTTGAAATACCATCTTTAAGGCATCATACTTATAAAATGCCTTTAACCTTTAATTTCGAATCCTTCTTCCACTTCATGCGACGGTTCTGGAACCAAATTTTGATTTGTCTCTCATTTAGACAAAGGTTATTAGCAATCTCGATTCGCCGGCGACGTGTGAGGTATCGGTTGAAGTGGAACTCTTTCTCCAACTCCAGTGTCTGGTAGCGGGTGTAACTTGTTCGTGACCTTTTACCGTCAGAGTCTGGGTAGCATCACAAATATATTAGTTATTTCAGCGAAAAAAGCAAGCACTGGCGAAATACTTCCACAGGCAAACTGACAGAAATGGTAAAATGGCTTTTATGAGGGTGATGACTATACAGTAAGAAATGTAGGTTATAATTGCACAGAAAGATTATGCAATGACAAAATGGGATCCGAGTTCCAGGTTGATTCTGGTGACTGTTTCTTTAAGTAGTTTTGCAGTATTTTATAAACAAATCATCGAAATTGTGACGATTACAATTTCGACTAGACTTTTTGATTATTCCAGCAACACAAAAGAAATTAATCTTCTTAAACCAAAGTGGTATATGCGACAACAAAATTAACGTGGTTTTCGAACTGAAATCCCCTATTCAATAATATCCTAGTAAAACTGGCGTCGTATTAGAGCACGGGGATAGGTTTACGAGCAATGGGATGCCTTTGTCTTAGAATTTACAACCGCAAGTTTTTGTATACTGATTTCGACAAACGTCGATTTAAGAAAGAAACCACAGAGGGACCAGACTGATATGGAGTGCTGACGTTACAATGAAAATGAACGATGTTTTATCTTACTGAAGAAAAAACAAATTAAGTGAAACTTTACCGTGGCTTATGTGCAGCTTTGTCATCCAGGGATATATCTGCGGTTGCGACTGAATTTCACATTCACTTGAGTTAGTTCGTTGTTTAATAGTTTCAGCGGTCTCTGATTTTATATCCCCCGGTAGGCTCTTCGTGTGGCTTTTGTCTGTAACTTCCAAGATTTCGTCGGAATTCTGGCTCATCAGTCCGTGGCTGAGAAGGTTGTATCCGCCTGTACTTACACGACTTGGGAGGCTCAACGTCGCACAGTCCTGGTTATGTGAGTCGTTTGGAGGGTGCGCGTTCATCGTTTCCAGTTTCAGGGAGTCAGAAAGGACTTGAGAAGATATGTCCCCACTTTGCTCAAGCCCTCCACAGGCATAGGATTGATGAAACTCTGACAGAGCATTATAGTTGCTAAAACTGTGCAGGTTAAACGAGGCTGCATCTGGTGTTTGCTTATAAAAAGAATGTCCTACGTAAGAGCTCATTTTACTTCGGAAATAAAATGTAAGACCTACAGGAGAAGTGACTTAAAAGCACATAGACACGACAGAACTTAAATTAAATTAGCGCGCATGTATAGTTTAAGATTACAGTGTTTATTGGCTTGATTTGCCCTTTTTTGAAGTAGTTTTGAGTATGATTGTCCTAAAAAAAATAGCAGGATTTATAGGTGGGGGTGTCGTTTCCTTTTTTTCCAAGATGCAACGTGTAATGCCCAAATATGGGATGCTGAAATAGAATCACGTGCAAATATTGGCCAGTCATAAATTGGCCTTATCCCCGGGAGTGTATTGATGAATAAGGTGATCGTGTCCGGTAAGTTGCTACTATGGAGACCTAACGTAACTAACCCAGCGTAAAGGGTACGAGACAGTTAGACAAGAGCGTCATCTGGTGTCTAGAATTGGAGAAAGCTCCCTTGTTCTCTCTCAATTTTCTTTTGTATGTTTTAGAGGGTGCATATATATATATATATATATATATATATATATATATATATATATATATATATATATATATATATATATATATATATATATATATATAAAAAAAAATGAACTTTCGCAGTGCACAGCTGCTGTTTATTTGGATTTTGTTACTGTAGTTCTGTATTTCTAATGATGGTAGTAAAGTAGTCTAATTTATTTTTCTTACTACGATGTAAGTCATTTGACTCTACCTGGGAAGTGTCGTTTCCTTATTTATTTTCACATATACGCAGACAGCAAGCGATAAGGAGAAACACTAGACAGACATACACACAGAGGGAGTGAGGGAATGAGAGTGAATTGCAGACTGTGTAAATCAAATCAATTAGCCATCGTTGTCCCATTGTACACTTTTATTAAATTGTATTTTGATAAAACATTGCGAACAATTGCTTTTATTTGTATGACAACATTATAAGCATGATTGCAGTAGTATGCTGGGATACTGACCTCACTACACACTGAATATTTTGTAAATGAAGGTGCGTTAAACATATCCAGGCACTGATGGGGGAGATAGATAAGGATAATTTACAAATTAATAAGGGAGAATTTAGGTAGTACAACTTGTTTGCCGTTGCTGGTGTCTTTGTATTAACAGAGCGTGAAAACAAACGATATTACATGTGCATAGACTACATTTTATTTCCTTATCCATATTTGGAAGAGTAATAGTGCTTTACATGTTTATACAGTACAGCGTACAGAAACACGATAATATTAAGACTACAGTTCGCAGTTATTCAATCTACATTGCCCAAAAGAGACAAGACATACTATAAATACAAAGAATTACAATCCTTCCATCTTTCTTTCTTTGCGTACTTGTAACGGTGAGAAATGAATATTAAATGTACAATAACGGCATGTGCATGCAGCTCGAATTGCATTTTTGAAAAGTCGATAGGTAGTTCCGTTGCATGTTGAATAGTACCTATACGTACAATTATTCAGTCTGTCTTTTTGACTTCTTCACATTCCTCCTGTTTGCTTTCTTTTTCTGGCCCCTGTGTTGCATCCGTCGATTCAGCCGCAGTTACAGTTGAAGTCAGATTAGTCTCTTTCTTCCATTTCATGCGTCTGTTCTGGAACCATATTTTAATTTGACGCTCTGTTAAGCAAAGAGCGTTGGCAATCTCAATTCGCCTGCGTCTGGTCAAGTAGCGATTGAAGTGGAACTCTTTTTCCAACTCAAGGGTTTGGTATCGAGAGTAGATCTGTCGACCTCTTCTTCTGTCTGGTCCGTAACCAACTCCTGTTTTTAAAGTAAAACATAACACATGTAAGTTTTAAAAGGAATTAGTCTGGCAACTAATAAACATGATAATATAATAAAAATAAATAAAAAAATATCCTGGTTTTATTGTGACCGTGGATATATATATATATATATATATATATATATATATATATATATATATATATATATATATATATATATATATATATATAGTACATACATACATAAATACATACAAATATATTCTCACTTTTTAAAACTAACAGAAACTTTAGCCAATGGGGAATTCGCCATTTGAAATTGCCCTTTCACTGATTTTATAGTTTATGAGGCCATAAAATGTAGTCACACAATTGCTAGACGAAATCGTAAAATCAAGGCACTTAGGGTGAAATGCTTTTTGGAGTGTAAACTCACCACTGTGCGAGTTCATGCGCTGCATCCACGGGTAAATCTGGATCTGGCTCCCCTTTTGCTCCTGTACTACGCCTCGACCTTGTTCCAGACTGTAGTCGTGGGCTACGTGGCTCTGAGTGTTGATTCCCATGCTAGTTTGCCTGCAGCTGGGAAGCACTTCCTTATCTTGAAGAAACACGTTAGATCCGTACTCGTACGGTCCTCTGCCTGACCCAAACACAACGTTGTCTTGTGGCGAATAGAAAGGCGAGGCGTAAATCCGGTTCTGGGTCACCGTGGAACCGTACGACGAGAAATGCCTAACCGGGTCATATGTGGTGGTGTTGAGTGGCATGTTGGGCATAACCTCTTGGCCACCGGATAAATGACAGGAGAGCGACGGGTTCGTGAAATACGAATTCATACCTTACCCAATCGCTCTCTCATGAACTCTATTTCCGATTTTATTTCGGTTGTTCTCAGTCGCCCACTCTTCCTTTGTATCCCATAGGTACATAAACGTGCCTTTCTCTTTTGCAATTTGTTTTACAAATAAAGTTTTGTATGATTAAAAAAATAATTTTAAGTCTCCGCTAAAGACGCGCAGAAGAGGTGTTATAGCCAAGGCTTGGCTGAATGAAAGACAATATGAAAATGTCACCTGACTAGTTTCCACCAATTGAGAGCGCGGTATACTGAGGAATATGTAGCTTGTAGCTTCATATCCCACTGCTTTCACTTGATAATGTTTAAGGCAAACTGTACCATCCTCCCCCCCAATCTCTCCCTCACTCCACACACACGCATGCACGCGCACTCGGAAACACACACATACACACACACACATACACGCGTGTGCGCGCATACTTTATCTTCAATTCTTTCTACTTATATTTCGATAAACAATATCGAATTAAAGATATCTTCAATATAAGGAGTCAATAAGCAGTATCTTTTCAAAATCAGTAAAGTATTGTTGGGTAAAACAGGCGTTTCCTTTTTTTCTTCTTCTTTTTCCTGTATTTAATTGGACGCGACTTTACAATACTGAATAACATACGTGCCTAAATCCAACTTAAACATCTTAGTAGTAGCATTTACATATATGTACATATTTATTCAGTTCAATGTCTCAATACAATATCTGATATTCGGTGTATATGCAGTATTCTTTAAAACTAGTTGTGTTTTATACCATGACTTCATTTTAAAAATGGTGAAATAATAATAATAATAATAATAATAATAATAATAATGTTAATTTGGGATATTTTGTCTTTTTATGTTGAGAATCGGATACGAGAGAAGTAAATGTAGTGTTGCATTTATTGTCATTAGGACTAAGCGAGATTTATTGGTGCAACTTGAAAGATGGACTGGGATGTTCCTGTGCTTTGTATTTTTTCTAGCATTTGTTTCCTTTAAGTTTCCTTTTCTTGCTTTATTGGTTATAAAAAGGGACAGTCTGTGCCTTTCCTTTCCCCATTTGTATTGTATCGATAATTCCGCTACTAAAGCACGAGAAGAAGGGGGTGGGGCATCTTACAAAAGAATGCGTCAAATGCGCCTCGGTGCCATAAAAGTCACAACACCAACTGAGCACTTCCAGCTTTAAAACGATTACCGTATGTATGCTGCTTATCCAAGGACAAATTTAGTTCATTTTTATTGCACTACAATAGTTGCAGCTCTGCAAACTGTACATAAAAAGAGATCGGACGAATGCATACTTTAGATTTTAGACAATAGTTTAATCCCACAAGTGTTTGGCAGTCTTCAAAATTCACAGAGATACATGGACGTAACTAACTTTAAATATATATGTTTTGCTTTATGTCTAAACCTTCACTTTTTTGTTTTAACTAAAACCGTAAAACAAACATTTTAAAATAGCCAATTAGTGGCAATGACATTAATGGAGTCCACATGACGGTAAGCGTTAAGCAGAAAATGGTGGCTCTAAAAGTGGTGCACACGAAAGGGTTTCCTCTCGTTTAAAGAATAGAAAACGGTGACTATCAAATAAAGAGTTTTTGTAAGGGTATAATAAATAAGAATGTTTTTAATTCATGTTTAATGAAATCACAATTATTTTCAGGGAACGTATTAAAATTATTATACACTATATTGTTTTATTTTTCTTAAACGCATCGTTAAGGACATTTAAAATTTATAACAAACCATGACATACATAACATAGCATAACAAGACGAAAATAACCTTGCAATAATAAAATAATGTACGAAACTAAAGCAAAATACAAAACCCCATGCACATATCTCTCTTAAAAATACACATAAGCGGTAACTAAGACAAATATGAATTGCCTATATCAATATATTATAAAAGACCTGTTTTATAAATGTCTATGTGTAGATCTATCTTATGACAGTTGGCATGTTGTGCTTAACTTCAGCATTGTTTTCGCTTTAAGAATTTTTGGCCCCCTTTAAAAACGAGATCAAAGCAGTCTGGCGCGCCCGTGCAAGTTGCATGTCTTTGTATTCCTGATAAATTAGAGAGAAAAAACTCTAGTTGTGTGTGTATTTTTTTTTTTACCATTCTACTTTTTATTTAAAAGGTTTTCAAATGGTGTATCCAGTATCTTTACCATTAGATTCGACAAAAATAAAAGATGTGATTGTTTTATTGCGGGCTTCAACACAAATCATTTGTCTAGAATGAGTTGCAGTTACAGCAGGGCCTGTTTGTCCTGTAGGCTATTCTTCTGAAGAAAGTTTAGTAGTAGGTTGCGAGAACTTGGTTTTAGTGAAGACATGAGCTTCTTTGACCAAAAAAAAACTTTAAGGACACAAATGTAAGAAATGTGGTAAACCAGGAGATTGTTCTGAGATTACTTTGCATACGTTGGAAATTTTCAGCGGCTTATTAACAGACTTCAACTGGCAAATTATTTTACATTTGCTGGGCTAAATGTATTTACAGTTTATTTGTTAATAGATCGACAAAATTATTCGGTACTAGTTAGTTAGTTCGTATATTGCACACGCCTAAGACTAACTAACACTAAATTAGGTGATTAAATTCTGTTTATGCATAAAATCATATATATATGATTTAAACACTGGTGGATCGCACTAATTTTTCACCATTTGTTTCGCGTTAATCGTTCGACTGAATCCCTAAATGTGAAGATAAAGCGTAACGGTGTTTGAACGTGCCTCATTTTCAATAAAGTTTTTGTAGACAAGTTATTTACAATACGCGCACTCACGCGCACGCTGTAAGTTGCCACTGAGTTGTTTTACTGCAGTCATATAATGTTATGCTCTATAAAAGCACTTAAGACGTTGAAGCTCAGACAAATACACAGGCTTTGGACACAGGTTATCATTTAGGGTAGGGACATTTATCACCAATAAATATAGTAAAGTGTTTTAAGAATAACAGCACAAAACCACGTTTTTTAAACGAATTAAAACAATCAAAGTATGACGCGCATTTTCAGTTTTATTTTATTCATTGATATGTAGAGCCTAAATATTTTGTCTCTGTTCTAGATGGAAACCTTAAAATTTTACAGAAGATATGATGGGAGACCTGGATGCACGGCACGAATTATTAGTTGTTAACTTGGTAGAAATGAGAAGTATGTCAGTACATTGCATGAATATACAATTCGAAATTATATATATATATATATATATATATATATATATATATATATATATATATATATATATATATATATATATATATATATATATATTATGTGTGTGTGTGTGTGTGTGTGTGTACCTTTAATTTTTTGCAAATAGTATGTTCACTTTAAAATATTTTTTTTTCTTTTTTCATCAAACCATGTATATATAACACAGTAAATAAATTGTTGTAATGTTAATGGTTTTGTGGTTATTTACAAGCACCTACACACACAGGCAGTTAACTGTAAATATTAAATATTCTATAACATAGTGGAAAAGTAACATTCCTACATTCCGCCTCATTACTTTGTGGAGCGGACACAAGAGGTCAGTGTTGGTTGATTTGCCACATGTACTGAGGTTGTTCAATTTTGCTGACTCAACAATACTTTAACTATGCAAACGTGTGTGTGTGTGTGTGTGTGTGTGTGTGTGTGTTTGTGTGTGTGTGTGTGTGTGTGTGTGTGTGTGTGTGTGTGTGTGTGTGTGTGTCTATGAGAGAGCGAGCGTGAGAGAGAAAGAGAGAGAGAATCAGAGTGTGTGACAGAGAGAGAGAGAGAGCGCGCAAGTATGGTGTAAACAGGACTTGGTGATTTCACAATATGCTAAATTTCATAAAGATATATGAAATATAGAAATCCATCAGGTAGCCCAATAAAACAAATTGTGTGAATTATGCAAACCACATTATTTACCAGCATTAAGCAATAACTCCAGAATGGTTAGGATTACACAACACAACCCTGCATTATATTAAAATCTCAATCAAATTTCACAAATCAGATATGTTTAAGTATTTCATTAATGTAGAGGGAAAAAACATTGGTTTTGCTTCAACATAAACCACAAAACCTTCTCCGCAAAGATTACTAAACTGAAGCGCCAAACATCTCAATCTCAAACATAAACTGCCTTGAAAGCGACTAAGAACAATCTTATTAAAAGCCTAAACCGATTATCATCAGACCTCATTGTTTATTGATTCATTTACCATAAACCATGAGCACAGCTTAATTCTTTACTTACCTAGCGCTCTTCGTACAGTCTTGCCGACAGTGGTTCATCTGACTCGGGTGGTAGCTCTTTACCGTAAACTCCTTGACATGCTAACCGATCGCCAGAAGAAATGATCTTTTAAAGGCAAGACCGTGGTATTTACTCCCTGAAACCCACGTATACACGAACACACCATTCAGCAACCAGTGTTGTCGCGGCCACGGCTACAACACAGACAGAAAGATGGCTGGAAGAGGCGGCGACTTCTGTAGGCAGTCAATGCCGCTATCGACGAAGCATGGGGCAAATCAGACGGATTGTTCGGTGCTTTGAATGCCTGTCCGAAGTACATATCGCAAAAATTAAATGTTTTGTGGAAAGGTGATTTCAACACCAGCGCTCTCTCTCTTGGTGGATAAATGGAAGATCTAAAGGCAAGACAACGGTGTAAAGTTCACGTTCATAGAGTGAGGACCACGTGGTCTGTCGCAACCAATGATCGTATGGATTCAGTCGTAAACTTTTATTACATAGCTGTAAATTTCCCGTCTAAACAACTAGGAATTCACAGAATTTTTGTATGCCTTTTAATTGATCCAGTTTCACTTTTTCATTAAACTATGACAGTGCTCAGTAAAATAATTTAAGGATCTTGGTGTATTAGAAATTATTATATTGCAGCCAAAAAACATGTAACAACCCTTGTTCTTAAATTAAGAAAAAATAAATCACAACTTAAACACACTTTAAAGAAAATTAAAATACGTTTTATAGAACATTTTTCTATTATAAATTTAGATTTTAGATTGTTTTATGCTTCAGAATAAACAGTATTAACACGTTACGCAGTAGCTATTTGTTTCTTAAAACTGCATTTAATGTAACTGATTATTATTTGTTTAATCAGTGAGTATAATATTATCTTATTTGGAATTTAAACGTCCCACTGATTTATCTTTTCATTTCTTTTAGCAATTCTGTATTTTTATAACCATTGCACAAAAAACATAAACTCAATTGGCTCCTATATTTGTCAGTTGTTTCTATGACGTTTTGATGCTTGCAGTAATTGTATAACATGTAAAAAAGTATGGTGTAGGACTAACTGACCAAACCTTGTCTTACTCGAGTTATAATTACTTAAACTTTCGAAGTATTAGGCTATGTATTGATAGCTAGTATGTTTAAATAGTTCCCAGAGTTAAATGGTCACATATTACCACAAATGTTGTTTTTCTGTTGATTTAAACAACTTTTAATGGTGCTAAAATTGAAATAAATACATACGCTACAGCTCGCATTTTCACGTCCACGTTGCCCTCCTTGTCCCACGTTCTAGCACGTCTAGTCACACTCCACAAAGAAGAAAAGGAAAAACGTATGACCGGATGCGACACTGTCGGGTTTACACCACCAATAAACTTTACTGCAGGTGTAGTAAAGCCCCAGTTTAGGACGTAACAGCAGTGTGATACAAAATGAACATACGGATGAACAATTCTTGCAAACAACTGTCACTAACGTAGACTGATAAAAAAAAGAGTGAGTGTAAATAGTTTTGCTAAACAAACTATTACGCTAAAATAAACGGGGCAAATGATTATCTTTCTTTTAAAGGTTTAATTCGTGTTCTTGTTGCGCCTTGTCTGTTCTTGGTTTAGTTGTGCTGTGAAACGATTGTTTTATTCGTGCACTTATGTATATAATGTTTATATATAACCTTGTATAAACCTTCGCCTCGTAAAAAGCTGTTTTGCATTCATAGATGTTATTCGTAAATAGTTTTATACTATATGCGTCAACACAATCTCACGTAACAAAATACTCTTACAAATATACAAATGAAATACTAATTTGTTCTAATGCCACAAAATATTCTAATTTGCATTTATTTTTATCGCATTTATGTATTTGTTTTATTTATTGAAATCAATTGTGTTCTAACACAAACATCACTTGCGCATTTGCGCACAACAAAATGCGCATTGTTGGCCTCTATTACATAAACTTACCATTGACCCTCTTAATTGCAAATTAAAACAAAACTGTAAGTGTATTATGCAGCTACATGTAGTTTATTACTTTTTTTAAAGTAGCTCCCTGGTACATTTGTTGTATTTGCAAAAATACTCACGTCCAGGAATTGGTATTTTGCCATATCTGTGTGTAGTTAAATACAGATGTTAATGTTGGTTATTTTTTTAACGAGTAGAATTTTTTTTATCATGAAAAATGGGCACCATTGAAGTTATACGTTTTTATACGTTTTATTACTACGTTATAATTATAAATACCTTTTGTTTTATATTTCGTTCTTGTCATATTGTGCACTGTCAATTGCATCTTTCATGCAAAGGCATTTTTTTATGTAGCTTTATCATCAAACCAGATTTTATTACAGCTGCTTGCATTTCAGCTTCCTCTGTGTAAATGTATTAGCTGCTTGCAAATACCGTGCTTATAAAGTAGTTTCACCAAGACCACTAATAATTAACATTTCTGATTATTAACTACCCTCTTTCAGTTATTTTATATTGCTTTTGGCCTGTGACACACCAACTAGGCACAAACTTTATGCTGCTCTCTTTATTAAACGAATTGACATAAATCTATTCTCGCGTACAATGTTAAAGTTGGTTCATTAGGCATTACCAATATATTTTTAAAACAAAAAAGTAATTTAACCCTATTTTCAGAAGATTTTAAGGTTGCTCTCATTTAAACTCTCATTTACAAAAAATATGAAATCCCACGATGAACTGTCTACTTAAAATAAGTAGACTTGGTTTAAATAATTGAAGCATTGCTTGTTGTTATATCTGACTTTTGATTTGTAAGTGATTAGGATGTAGAAGTGATTTTATTGTTTTTTATTACATTACATAAATTGGTTTATTATGGTTTTTATATATATATATATATATATATATATATATATATATATATATATATATATATATATATATATATATATATATATATATATATATATATTCGACAGATTATGATAAAATAATAATTGCAATTCCGCAATTTTGATAATAGAAAAAAATGGTGGTGAAGGAATAATTTATAAACACCAAAACTCATAATAATTGTCGTTGGTTTTAATAATAATACTAATACTACTCCTACTACTACTACTACTAATACTACTAATAATAATGATAATAATAATAGTACTATCTTTTCCATTTAATTATATTATAATTACTATCAAAATTACACCATATTATCCTAAATAAAACAAATGGCGAAATGTAAGACCAGTAAGAAGCTGTAGAATGTGCCATGTCGCGTTTATTATTCTGCTGTCAACAACAATTGAATTTACACACATTTTTGTCTATATTCACATGAGGAACATGAAAAACGAGCATTATGATAACAGCAAAATATTACAATACGTACATGGAGGTTATACTCAGTGCAAATTAAAATCTATTCTATAACACCAGCACGATAAAATAATACTTTCTTTTATAAAGTAGGGTAGTAATTGTAGCAAGTGTGGTAATCTGTGCACAAATGTATATTTTTTTGTAGGCAGTTTAAGTTGTTGGGGGAAACTTGTGTATTCTGATATTAATTAACAAAGCAGCTCTTTCGTATGTAGAATAAATCCTTTCCTACAGTAAAAGTAAAGGTTTGTCTACTTAGGTAGTGCCGTGGTACAGTCTCATGCAACGGGTAGCTTGGCTCCGAGCTAAGCCTTTTGAAGACTTAATATGCCCGAGAAACACATATTCGAGTCGTAAATAATATAAGTACATTATAACAACTATTTAACAAAGTACCAAACAATATTTACGAAATATCTAGTCATAAATTCATATTGCAGAGTTCCCATTTCTAGGTAGCTTCATTCGGGTCTTTAACGATTAAGTGTATTTCGATTTTAATAAAGTAATTAATTTGCAAGATTGTTGCTTTGTAAATCATAAAACATCAAAAATAAAATAATTAAAATTTAACCAGAAAGTAAAAATAATAAAAAATTTACCAGAATTCATATTACCACACTGTAGCTTAAATAGGACTGACGTAAAATATTTGAGAACTACTCAAATACTTTACCTCTGGCTATCTTGCGAACGACTTTAAAGTATTGTGGCTAATTCTATGTACACTATCCACAGAGAAGTTTACACTGATGTAAACATACGGATATCAGTATACTACTATTTATACTAGTTTGTTAAAACGGTAGACCACTTAACAATATTTCGTTATTTCGTTATTCACAAATTTCTGTCAAGTATTAAATACAAACGACTTTTACAGACAGTCATGCCTTTTACATTTTAAATTGGCGTATGTCTGATTATTAACTTAGATTAACCTATAAAATTATGTAATTTTACTTTTACCCAATTACAAAAGTCATGGGCGGTTGGTTGAAAGAGCCTTTTGGCTTGAGAGTGCTTTAGGCTACATGAGACTGAGGTTTGTGATTTTTTTTTTAGTATTTTGTTGTATTAATATTTATATCTTTTTATATTTGACCCAACTGCTTATGTCTTTTCTTTCATTAGCTTCTTCAAAACGTTTTCTTTCTATTTTTTCATGTAACCATAAAAAGACCATAAAATTAGTCCTTGCTTTCCTCTTTCTCTTCTGTTTCCTTGTCTTCGGCTTCCTCCGCCTCACCGTTCTCGTTGACCTCTTCCTCGGCCTCGGTTTCAGCCTCCCCTCTCTGGCCCGGAAACTTGTCTTTGTTGTTTTCCTTTTTCCATTTCATTCGACGGTTCTGAAACCAGATCTTTACCTGCCGTTCAGTCAAGCTCAGTGCATGGGACACTTCGATTCGCCGCTTGCGTGTGAGGTACGGGTTGAAAAGAAACTCCTTCTCCAGTTCCAGAGTCTGGTAGCGGCTATACGTCTGCCTTCCGTTACGCCTTCCAGGAGCTTTAGGGTGAAATGGGGAAATGTGACAGTATTTTTTTACTAAACGACTGGGCTTCTTTAATATTCTTATAACACAATATTCTTCTAATGATGTCCTTATATTTTGCCATTGGGCCATATCTACAGAAACACACTGGTAAAAGCTCTAAGCAATTGATGACCATAAGTCATTCAGATAGTCGATTAATTATGCAGAATTACGCATAGAAACATTTAGTAATCTTGTTTAGTAATCTGGCATCTTAGTGTTCTGTTATCAAACTCGAATGCAATTCTAACATGTGTGATATATTCTAGATGAAATGGGCAGCTAGGATAACACAATCGATTGTGTAGTTTATGAATTACTTTCGGAATAAGACTGTGATCACACATTAGATAAATGGGTCCATTTTTACCTCAATATTATAATATTTTCCCAGTAATTTTGTACTTTAAATTTGCTGTAAGTAAAATAATATGTCTACTACAGACATGTAAACACAACAAATGCGCAAGGTTGCAAGATTAACCGTGTTATTACCAAAGTTGTTTTAATAATTACCCGTTAAACACGGTAGAAAATAATGACACGTAGTGGAATTGTTAATATATGATAGTACGTATGATTTAAAGCATATAATATGTCGAAAGCTGGCCTACAGTTCGACACACTGTGGTACTATAACTGTTGTATAGTCTGTTGTACTATAACAAAACGTACAGAATAGTCTAACATTAGCCTAGCTAAAATGCACAGGATTGGCGTTATTTCTTCGAAATAGCCCCTAAATTGACCTGAACTACTGTGTAACTTAATAGGCAATAGCTTACCGGTGCAACCATTTAAACGAGACTCTTTTAACCCATTGAGGGGCGAACTGTTGATAACAGTACTTATTTTACTTATGATACCTCTTTTTCAAGGCATAACAAAGTAAACAGAAAATAAAACTATGTTCACGTAATTCCCAGCAAATTTGGGATTCCAAATTGCCAACAATTTCCCCCAGATAAATGGCAGTTGTAAATGTAACCCTACTGTAAGTGTCATATGTTAGCAATGCAAGGTACACTTCTTTCTATTTGCTCATGATAGCAGTCTCTATAAAATATTACGTAGTACATCTTTAGCACACGATCGAAACAAACACATGCAAATATGGCTATAAGTACATAATAACAAAAAACGCTCTAACCGTGTGGTCGCATCCACGGGAACATGAGGCTCGGAGACGTATTTTGACTTAAGTGGCCTTGTCCTTCTCCGGGGTTAGAGCTATTTGACGATTTACAGTCTTGGTACTGCGCTAGGTTCGCCTCTTGCTGGGAGCCATAAAGCGATTGCCTCGGAAGAGCCTCGTATCCGTAAAATTTCGTCGCGTCCCCATGACACGCCAGTGCGCATGGGTTCTGTTGGTACCCGGGGCTGGAAATACCTGTAGTACCGTGATGGAAAAAGTCCTGTACGTGATGGGACGGGTGCTGAAAGCCTGGCGCAGCTGCTCCGTGTCCATACACAAGCGTGTGGCTTCGGGCAACGCTCTGTGGGAACCTGCAGTCGTAATAAGTTGGCTCTAACGTCTCACTACCTTTGTACTTAGAAAAAAGGGGGTTAACAAAATAGGAGCTCATGTTTATCTCGCATTAAAAAGGAGTTAGTCTGTTGGAGGTAGTTCCCTCTGGTTTAAATGGTGGCAACCTATTGTTGCTGTTCCAAATAGCACACAGCGTAGACAGAGCAACCGGAACTAGATGGAGAAATGCTGCCCCTTCGGACAATTTGAGGCAGCTCCCACTTCAAGCTCCCTTCTGTTAAACTCTCTCTCTCTTTCCTATCGCTAGCCTTTTCCAGTTTGCAAACTCAAATCCTGGCGTTTAGGGTAGATGTGTGTTAAGGTTAAAGCTGGCTAGCTCCACCGGGTCAGTCCCAAGCGCTTACTTTTTTTTTATTCCTACACAACCACCCCCACTACAATGACCCCCCCCCCCAATTCTTCCCCCATTACCCCACCCTTAAGCACTTCGTCTTTTCTAAAACCTCTATAGAAATCTACCTTGAAGGGAGGAGATTCGTTTACCACGATTTGAAAAATTGTAAGATCTTGTTGTTAAAATTATTCGTGCTACAATTATTTGGTAACAGGCATTTAGGCTGCAATCAAACAATAAATGCAATGCTATTTACGTTTGAAACCAAGAAATATTCAGTTTTGTGTTTGTATGTACACCACGGTCTTTATGTTACATTTGAATATGTATTAAAACACCGTGGGTATCTCGATGTCAAGAAGAAATATTTTATATTGTGTGAATGTATTACAAGTGAAGGTAAACAGAAAATGTGTTTAAATGACAAAGACCCAATAGCTTTTAAGTTCTTTGAAATATATTTTAAGATTTTTAAAATACTAATTATACATTCAAGCATATTTTGCATAATAATATTAACAATGACATCAATAATAAAAAATATATTTCTTAATATTAATATTAATATTAATATTAATATTAATGTTAATATTAATATTGTTGTTGTTGATGATAATAAATAACAATAGTGATAACATATTTAAAACAACTTTTTTTGCAGACCAATTACTGATAATAAATTATAAGGTTACAGCTCTTATTCTTATTATTGATGGTTTTAGTAGTCTGTAACTGTTATTAGTAACTAGGCTTATGACATTATGAACTATTATGATGCGTGGTTCATGTTACAATATTTATTTACTTTTCAATGCCTTTTCTATAGTTTCCGGAATTTTGCTACGAATCTGGAAATCTGCTTCCACGGAGCAGTAAAACTTTAATAGAAAGGCATTTAGTGGAAGCGTTATTTTTCTCTGATCTTGGATTTGTTTTGACATTTCAAGAATAACGGGCCTGTGATTTTAAAATGTTTTTTTTAACTATGAACACATACTTCTGATTGATAGGCATGTCTTTCGATTTAGACTACATTTATTATTATTATTATTATTTTTAGTATTATTATTGTTGTTGTTGTTGATGTTGTTGTTGTTGTGCGTGCTTTATTTTTTATTTAATTACAACATTAATACCTAAAGATCCCTTATAACGTAATAGAATATAACAAATATATTGAATGTAACGATATTACTTATAGTATATAGAAGGCATTTAAAAGACGACCTGTAAGGTACGTAGAATAAGAAGCAATTCAGGAAAACAATTTATGAAATGAAAACAAATTGAAATGCGAAAAGGTATTCATTTAATAATAGTAGCTGTTTCCAAAGTTAGGCCGCTGACAATCTCATTTTATTCAAAAACGTGATTAATAGCGAAAGCCATTGTTTTTAGTAGTGTTTCTTCCCTCACACACTATGGGTTACTTAGGGTGTTATTTCACCATCTGTGGGTTAACAGCGCCATCAAGCGTTGGTTTTCAAATAGAAATTAAGTCGCCGTTAAATTAGCCGAAAGATAAATCCCAAACATTTGTAAAATCAAATCAATATTAAACTTAATTCTAATGTGTTTTATGCCCTACGTCAACAAGCGACGTTTTAACAATCGAAAATATATTACAAGTTAATCCATATAACTGGATCAAATAAATACAAAGATTTAATAGAAGAAGATAACTGTATAATTCTCGTTCTGTATTCTTTTCTTTGCACTTTCCACGAACTAATTTCAAGATGTTTGCGTTAGAGTATAGTTTCAATTTAACAGAGTGAGCGACCTCCAACAGCACGTAAAGTCATAAAG
Organism: Corydoras sp. C115; assembly: GCA_019802505.1. Lineage (NCBI taxonomy): Eukaryota > Metazoa > Chordata > Actinopteri > Siluriformes > Callichthyidae > Corydoras > Corydoras sp. C115. Next base: position 601,116 of record JAFMOC010000056.1, on the reverse strand, counting down.
TAATTTAGCCCAGACGTCTAGCCAGTTAGCCAGGTTTGCTTTGTTCGTCTGCATCTGCAACAAACAACGCGAACTCCAAAAGGGCTGTAAAACCAGCATTTTTGTTCTCTGCGGAAACGCAGAGGATTGGGCTTTGAAATTTCGACATCCTGTTCGCATTGTTAGGAACCACAAAAAGGCAATCTCAGCTGCTGACAGGAAACCAATGCCAGACACGTCTCCGTATATTGCCTAGATTCACGCCTAAAGCTCCGTGCCCATATCTCTGCACAATAAAAATCAAATGTGTACTTTAATTTCTTAAAATTTCTAAAAATATTTGCAACACTGCTAAAGATTATTACTTATATATCAATATGCCAAATATGACTGTCTGCCAGTTTGTCTGTGTGTGTGTGTGTGTGTGTGTGTGTGTGTAGCATAGTCTTCCCATGGAAGACGTTGCACATTTTATGATGCAATCCTGTAATAGTGCCTGACTTTGTAAATTGGCCCTGGCCATTTTTTTTCCAGCCGAGGAGCTTCCGAGGTGAACAAATCTGCCCTCGATCCACTATTCTGCCAAATATAGGCAACGATTTTCCCTAATGTGTATTTATTTTAAAGCAATGATGAGTCAGACTAAGAGACAAAGTCCGTTATCCATAATATTATGATAGTTAATTGTATTTGAAAAGTTTTACATTTCATATTAAAACAATTGCAGTTTAGAGAATGAAAAAAGTACAAACATACAGTAAAAAGAAAACAAAAACCAGAACATCGACAGAAACATGTTTGGACTTTAAGCTGTTACAGAACATAGTTTTACAACTGTTACAAATGAATAAAACACACGCTGGAGAAACGCTCACATTAATATAATAAATTACGAACTTCAACTAGTTCAAGTATTTCTCGTTTCTATTATGGGGCTGCTTCTACATGTTCTACAAAATAAGAGAAAATAATGTGATACCGAAATGAGGTGGTGTGCAGTTAAATCAACCTTGCATTAATAGAAACAGATTAATACAATTGCAGTTACAAAAACTCGGTTACATCATGAAGTTTATCATTGTGGTTCATGTTACTGGGTGAAAGCGTTATCTTCTAAGACTTAAGACAATTCTACAGTTTCTTTAAGTCTTTATTATTCAAAATTGTTTCAGGCGACTACTCCTTGCTGTCGCTTTTTTCCTTGTTCATTTTCTTCATCTTCATCCGTCGGTTCTGAAACCAGATTTTGACCTGTCGTTCCGTTAGGTTCAGCACTCTAGCAACCTCGTATCGCCGGTCTCTGGTTAGATACATATTGAAAAGAAATTCCTTTTCGAGTTCAAGTGTTTGATATTTTGTATATGGGCATCGTTTCTTTCTTGTCGAGCGCGCGTGTATCCAATTGGCCACGGGGTTATCTGCAAAACAATGCATAATATACATAATTGGACTGTTATTAAAAAATAATGAAAAAATCAGATTAAAGTAGGTAATTTGTACAAAATGTATTGTAAAACTGTTGAATATTTAAAAAGTACAAAAAAAAACTGACTGACATTGGGACTTTAAATCTATTGATGTTTAAAAATTGAACGTTAATAAAATAATTTAATCAAATGCAAACTTTACAAACCATCAAATGTCCTTTCGAAGCTATGAAACTGCTTACTAGCTGTGAGAATTGGCGTCGTAAAATGCTGAATAGATCTATTCGTTTTATAGGACCATAAAACGTCCATGCCTTGTGGCTCAAATCTGCAGTGAAAACGTCCTACTTTGCACTTAATGGACCTTTTTAGGTGCCGTTTGTTGGCTCGTGATTTTCTTTAGTTTACTTTTATAAAAAAGTTGGTTTTAGTCTCATGTTTCCTATAGAAAACCGAGTCACCACAACAATGCATGGATTTTGGCCTATGTTTTCATACCCAAGTTTACTCCTCAGACGAAGTTCTTTTAATCGCAAGGAACTAAGTGCCTCAACAGACGCGTCTTCGAGGAGACTGTTTTTATAACGCGCTACTCGTTTTACAACCCTGTCTTGCGGCGTTTGTCTTCAACAGACAACCCCAAAACAGACTTGAGTGAGCCGGGGAACGACAAGGGTCAGATTAAAGGCTTTAGAACTTGGTTTTACAACAGACAACGTAGCCAACCGCCAAACGAACGCAAAAAAAATCGATGTACCCCATACTCAGCTGTAAACAAAATGAAAGACGGCGCTTACTTACTTGGATCCAAGTCAGCCTTCTCGTCTTTGTGCTTCTCGGAAGACAAGATTTCCGATCCAGGCGAAGGTGGATTCTGCTGTTTGTCTCTAATCTCGATAGCCGAACAGTAGACGTAATCCGAATAAGTGCGTCCATTTGAAGTCAAACAGTCTGCAGTTCGCGGATCCTGGAAAGCGTCAGGCTTTAACCCATAGTGTCTGCTATTAGCTGCATAGCCAGGAAAGGACACAGTACCGGGGATAGGCTCAAGCCACGAGCGGACGTACCTTGACTCCGTTCCTAAGTGAGGCTGATGTGTATACGGGTGGTAAACCACCGACGACTGTGAGTGACCAGGTGTCCAAGAGGTAGTGAAAACGGATGGTTTCGGTGCGAAGCTGCAAGAAGGATAATCCACACACTCCGGAACGAGAGGCGTCGGGCGTGAGCTGGAGGACATCGGACCAGTAGTCGAAAAACGACTTGCCATGACATCCTCGCTCTCATGGCTGATCAAGGAATCCACATAATAATTACTTATGGGACCCGATGTCGACATAGCGATGTTTCTGTTTCTTTTACATGCATCCGATTATGATATGGAGTGTATGTGTACTTTTTTTTATCTGCCCATAGAACAATCAGGCCAGGTAATTATTTCTGAAAGCTTCCTCAGCTGTGATTGGACAACCTGATACACGTGATTATATTTACCCGCTGAAAAAAACGTACTGCATATCAATGTGTGGGTTGTCTTGGGATAGCAATGCGCCCTGGGATTGCAGTGGTTTTGGTTAATTATGGTGTTTTTAGCAACCTAGTGAGCCTACTATGAGGAATCATATAAAATAATAACATTAATAAAAAGTAATTGAAAATTTTTGTCTTTGATATTTTAATACGTTTAGGATTTCCATATTGTGGTTACGTCAAGGTTTGTTCTAAAGTCATTGCAATAAAAATAATTAATCAATACAAGTATGACACTGAGACTTTTATTAACCCTTAAAGCTAATGTCGTTCATGATTGTAAAAAAAAAGAATTAAATTGAGCATATGCCATTTGTACCAAAAAAATAGTAATGAAATGTTATACACGTGGTTCTGATGTGTTTTATATTTCTGTTACACTGTAGATCTGCACATCAGTTTCCAATATATCCTATTAGGTGCATCCCTCATAAAACGCAGTTTTTAAATGGGGTAGGTGGGAACATTTAGGCGCCTGGAAACTTGACTACTTCAGCGGCCTTTATTCTGCAAGTGGACGTGGATACTGCGTCTTTTAATATGCTTATGGGAGCAATTTGACTGTTCACAAACGTGACGTTAATAAAATTGCAGTTGAGTTTAGTAGCTATAACAATTAAACCACACTGTGCTCATCTCAACTCATCAAACAAAATAAGCATGAAATACCAAAGTAAAAAATAAATTAAATAAACTGTCCAGCAAATGCACATCTTTTCTAAAATATTTGAAACGACTTACTAAGCAAGTACCTTCAATATAGGAATAAACTGAACATAGAATTAAATCTTCTGTACAAAGTAATTAATGACGATATAAAATACAAAGATGTGATGCGTTTCTGCTAGAGTATGTTTACTATTGCTACATTATTAGTCAAAAGTTCTATTATTAAAATAACATGGTCGTTTGTTTATTGAAAACAATTATAGATTTAGTACATGACTGATGGCGTTAGTTAGTACGGCGAAGTCAGTAGCCTTTAGATAGTTTTTTTTTTGTCATTTCATATTTTTTAGTAATAATTAAGTTATTTAGAGTTATGCATAATAAAAAAAGTCAATCGGGAAAAATAAAACTTTATTGTTAGCCATTCATCCGTCATTACACGCACGATTAGAATTAGAAAACATGAGTTCACTCGTTCTTTACAAACTTTGAACATGATGTTCACGTACATTTGTTAGTACGTGAACTGTCTCATCCTGTTTTGACTGCTTAAACCAAATCATTTCTTATTAAACCGTATATTTCTACACGTACTGGGGAATATAATGTTTTGTTGTTCTGTCACTCCTTAATAAGTGACCGGTGAAGTAAATTTGCATTTTAGACAAGCAAATATCAGTTTTATAACTAAAAAAATGTTTTTCTAATCAATTTTAGCTAACTTTAGTTTAAAATAACAGTATGATTTTTTAGAACTATTACCGCAAAGAATAGCTAGTTAGTAATAGTTGACGTCATTGTGGATCCTATGCTATCAAACACATTTATGTAATCATGTTCAGTATGATTTTATGTTTCATATCCCTGATTTATAAACAGGGCTTTAATAAATTACCTTCAGTGTTGTTAAAAACAGAATTTGGGGGGAAAAAGGTGTACAGTAAATTTTGAGCATGTTCTCCACATATTTTTTTGAATTTTTATGAAATTAGCAGCATTCTTGCATTAAGTTTTGTATTTAGTTTGTAACTAGTAAATTTCAAACCGTTGATAAAGAAAATATAAGTATTAAAAATTAATTAATTATCTAAAAAATTAAAAATGCCTTTTGGTGGACCATTTTAAGTCCCCAAATTTTCCCCAAACAAGACTATTTTAAATTTGTTTTTAAATGCATTTATATTCATTCAAAGAAACTACAAATGTGGAAACAACAACATGTATTTCCCTTGTATAAAACTATACCGGAAAAAGAGCCCTACAGTAATTCCCTGAACATAACATTTTGCGTCGTTTGTTAGGTTTCTGTGAGTTTTTATTGGCTATGTCAGTCTGAACGGCCATAAGGCGACGGGCTGTGTGGACAAACCTGTACTGGCTAATTCATTGCCATGAACAGAATCCAATAGTGTTTTCTAAAATTAAAAATATATTTTGCTAATGCCTCAAGTTTTAAGTTTCCTGTTTGTTAATGTGTTTAATATTAAAACAATATTCAGTACGTTATATTATACGTTTTTAATCCGTATGAAAATATAAGATTTAATGAATGTTAAGATAATAACTGTTTTAATAATACATAAATTATTACTTAACAAAAATAAACCTAGTAGAATTGTACATTACATTACTTGTTTTGTAACATTTAACAGTATTGTAACCTGATTTCCAGCCAAAATTGGGTTGTCATTTCAGTAATTCAATTTATTGGACTAGTCAATGTGTTTTCTGATATGGATCTTTAAGTTTATGTCGCTGCTAAGGTTGAAAATAATTGATTAAATCGTTTAATATGCGGATACTGGAAAAAAGTTACACTGATAAACGTCTTAAAGACCATTACACTGAATGACGGTGATATTTCTCAATGGATATCCCATACCGTCCACTATCAGGCATGCTGTGTCATGCTAGGAGAAGTCCAAAAGTTGTACTCCAGTGCAGTCACGATCTAAAAACACATGACTGAGTGCCACAGAACCACTGCTTAAAATTTGTCTATAAAAGACAATATCATAAATAATTGTTATTGCTGTCATCCACTGGTCACATTCTAATTTGAATATTTAACTGTATGCTAAGGGAAATGTATATATTGTTCCAATTAACTTTAATTTTAATAACTTAAAAGTTTACTCAGTACAAATGTTTATTATTAGCATGATCTCAATGAACAAAATAACGACGTTACCGAGTTTTTACAGAGATGCCGTTTGAATCGGCAGCACTTGGTGTTTTTTTTTATTTCGGTATTTTCGGCAGGTTTTCTGCATAATAAAGTACTCGCTCTCTGTAAATCATATAATTTTTTTAGTTCATGTAAATAATTGAAAATTGGAATTTATATAAGTTCATAGGTTACTCAGGTTTGGGCAACGTATTGTTTATTGGCGTTAGGATTACGGTTCACCTTTACAATTTTAAACTGCTATTTGTATTCTTGAAATTCCAATGCATTCCGCCTTTAGAATGTATTTGAGGAAAGAAATAAAAAAAGAAAACCCGACGACGAAAACAACAGTTTCTATGGTACACTGTTCATGTTTACTTTTTAACTGCACAATTAGTTCTTAGATTTCGTTTTAAATTCCTGATCACTAGTAGGCTAGTTATTTAAGGCACATATTTAAGGTACATGCTGCTGAAGGAAAACAAGTACGTGAACAATTGTATATTTGTTTTACTTTTTCGTTGTATTACTTTACCTTTGTTTAGCGTCAACTCAATAGTTTTATTATTTGTATGATCGATACAAATATAATGTCAAATGAACACAAATAAAATTAATACATTTTTCAATCATTTACTTATTGTCAAATTGCACGTTTATCATTATTAAATCGAATAGGATGGTTTACAAAGATAATATTTTGGGTACTGATAATTCTGGCACTATTTAAAGGAAATTGCCCTTATATCCGTGTACTATAGACAGTAGAATGTTATGGGGGTCATTTTGTAAAGTTGTAAACCCTTTGTTGCTGACACATTCCAGGGTGGATCCCCATTCATTCAACTGAATGAAAATGACTTTGGATTCCAGACTGTCTCTTCCCGTTGCAAAAAAAAAAAAAAAAAAAAACACGGAGAAGTAAAAAAAAAAAAAGACATTACATGTAGTTTTACACATAAAAAAGTACATTAAATGTATGTTCGTCCTAAAAAGTAACAAAAACAAATAGTGGTTACATGTATTTTATAAATATTTTCGATAGTCACTTATAGACGCTAAAATGTCTCTTTTACCGACCTAAGAATATTTGTCTTTTTGTACTGCACGTGCTTGTAATAAGCATTTAAAATATATTTTTTAAAATCAACATTTAATTTAAAGGCATTTGTGAAGGGATTGTTTTAGTTTACTTTAGGCCTTGCTCCTGTGATACCATTTGTCTCGCATACATTTGACTTTAAGCCATTCCTGTAAAACACATTTCAAATATATATTTAAAATAACTGCATATTGTATTCGTGAAAATGTTTAACCAGATCCAACTGGTTGTTATTATTGATCATTGTTGTTATTAAAATATTTACATTATTTTAACGTTTTTTGTAATGGACTGTAATCTGAATTTGATGTTAAACTTTTAGGATCTATTTGTTTAATTAACACGAAACACAAATCGATTCTTTTTAAAAATACACAATTATTTAAAAATTACTGCATCGAACCTTTTATGCAAAATATTTTAGCAGATTAAATATTCCAGTATTTTTACTTAAATATAGCACAGCAACACGTACACATACACACACACATACACACACACACACACACACACACACCACACCAAATATTCAACATATCCTAGGAAATGGTGCAAAAAAAAACTATGAACTTTCGTGTGGATTTGTACATTATATTATTAATAACTACACATTTAAAACAATACCGATCTTTAATTAAATTCTTATATTTTTAGTAACATAATCATATTTCCAAATATCAAACTTTTGCTTTTTATCTCACATATTTTAATATTATTTTTCTTTTAGTACCTAAGTGCCACTTACAGCAACTTGTGCTTAGAGAATATCCGCAATATAATGCAGTCGAAGTTTGCTCCCTATGATGTTTACAACTTTTTCCTGTGAACCCAAATTCGTTTTACAGCCCCACACTTTAAAGTCGAGTAAAGGAGAAAGGGGCCCGGCGTAGCTATAACCTCTTAGTTCATTTACAATGCCATTTGCGAAGACTTTGCTGAACAGAGTGTAATTTAACGGCAATTGTCGCCCTTGATGAAGCCGAACTGACGTAATCAAGGCAGTTTCTTGTTGTCGAGCCAGGAAGCTCACTCCCAACAACATGAAACTACCTAAACCACGCACCAGCTGCGCGTGACGACGCTTTCCAATGGAGAAGAAAAACATCTTTTTTTAACATGCATCATTTAGGCAAGTAAATATTTCGTTACTTTGCATTGGCAATTATAACACTTAACTAATGATTAATTCAAATTGTTCTTCATTCTTTTTGCTTTCACCCACTACCAGTATACTGGGCCATCGCTTAAAGAGGCGATTAAACCACAGCGTTTTATTAAGAGACCAACAACAACGCAACAAAGGATACACCAGGCATTGCAATGCAGCAACAGACATTAAAAGTCCTCGGGGACAGCTACTGGGCTAAATGACTCATAGAAATAATACTAGCATAGGAAGCAGGACATTCATTTCAATCCCATATATTAAAATGATTATTAAGGACCGACAACATAAAACTTGGATTCATAATCTTTACCATGCATCGGTAAGCAAATATGTCACGGGCTGATATTCTCAGGCAAGACGTCTAGCAACCTCATTTAATTAGTACAATTTAGACTCTGAAGACAGCCAGCAATTATTAACTAAAACAAATACATGAATTAGGATTTCTCTTTTACTGTACTTATGTATTATTTTAGAAGAAAATTCCAATAAAGCTTCAGCAAGAAGTACACATAACGCCTTACCTTTTTAGCATGAGAAGTCTGTCTGTTATAGTTGATCCACGTGTTGATTGGCGTTGTTGTTGCAGTTGTCTAGTTGCTGTTGTTGTTGACGTTACATCCTGGTTGGTGTGTTAGCGTTGTCATCCATAGCCAATAGAGAGGCTTCCAGTCTCCTGAGCAGCCCGCAGAGCGCGCCAGTGAGGCCAACATTGCAGTCCCTCGTATGTGGATTAGCCCTCCTCCACTCCGCTTTTTAATACATCTTTACTGCACCAGCACATTATATTTGCAGATCATAAAATCCACCCCCAGCGCTTTGCAGGACCGTCATGACATTACAATTTTATGACCTTGACTTACTGTGGTCACCTGGATAATATTTAAATCAACGTTATGGGTTCTCCCACTCTTATTGGAAGTGCTACAATCCTTTCTCCATCCCGCATAAGTAACATCTCTCTCACTGGCTCTCTTTCCTCCTCTTTTGCCCTCAACCCCATTTCTCTCTCTACATTAATATACCAAAAGGGGAAGGAAATGGAGACATTAGATTTCCCAACCCCTTTTATTAAACAGTCCCGTGAAATAAAAATCGAAATAGACAAATCAGTAATAGGCATGCAAAATATAGAGTACGCATTGGTTTAGGACACACGCGCACGAAGGACAAGCAAACTAAATCTAGATATCTGGTCAACCCTTAATGTGGGCTTAAATGGAATAGCTTCAGCTCTAGAAAAGCATGCCTGTCACTTACATTATAATTAGCCATAACGGGTTAATAGCACACACGTTACAGCTATAGTCTGTGATGCTATACAGCTAGGCTTTTTTCAAATATGCAAGCCATCCTTAATGATGTTCAGAGGAGGTTACAGTCAACTTCAGTGAAAATTATTTGCCAGTAGTGTTATTCTAATTCTGTGTGTGTGTGTGTGTGTATGTGTGTGTGTGTGTGTGTGTGTGTGTGTGTGTGTGTGTGTGTGTGTATGTGCGTATATAGAAAGTTTAAATGTTGTTTTGTGTTGTGTAGCCAGAAAGTCTGTTCTTTTGTAGATTTGTTCTGCCTTCAGTTGAAATTATAGCCCGTTAGTTCCCGGACCCGAGTTTCCCTGTTGAGCTTCTTCAATTTCATCCTTCTGTTCTGAAACCAGATCTTAACCTGTCTATCTGTGAGGTTGATACTCTTGCTGATCTCCAGGCGGCGCTCTCGAGTCAAGTACATGTTGAACAAGAACTCCTTCTCTAGCTCAAGTGTCTGGTGCTTTGTATAAGGGCATCTCTTCTTTCGTCCACTTTTAGCTTTTAGCCAGTTTCCCGTTGTGTGTTCCAGCTTGCTCTTATCTGTTTGAGTAAAGAAGTGTAATATAAATGTTAAATATCTACATTACACACACGTTGCAGAAAGTTCGCAAAATACAGACAAAGCATATTGTTAATTTAGAAATTTTGACAGCACGGTAGCACGCCAAAGTTATTCATTAATACTTTCGATGATTTTCCCGTAATGTATTACCGTAGTAATCTCTCAAGCACATTGCATATTTCTGAATACCCCTCTTGCTTCACATATAATTGTAAATTTTTTGTATTTGAAATACCGCCTTTCGAAAAAAAATGTTCAGTGCAAATACTAATAATAATTACAGAAGTAGTTTGTAAAATATTTTAACAATAGTTAACAATACACATCGTTTTCTCGCAACTAGACGTCAATACACACACGCACACACACACACACACACACACACACACACACACACGCGTTGATAACTACTAGTTTTAAGTCTGCATATATATATATATATATATATATATATATATATATATATATATATATATATATATATATATATATATATATATATATATATATATATATTTGCCGATCACGGGTGAAATGTTAAAATTGTAACTTATCGTTTTCATTTCCTGTCAAACATAACCGAGAGTATCAATAGTTAAATTTAAAGAAGGGCGCATTATTAATTCATTTTGTTCATACTTGTTGTTTGTTGTATATCATGCTAATTTTGGAAATATTTGAATGCTTCATTTTGCATAATATTTGGATATCTTGTACAAATTTTTTGATTTCACAATTTTATACTTGAAATTCGACAGTATGTTGATTTCTTTGAGGACAGCATGTGTGCTTGTTTTTATTGTTTTACAGAAGCTGAAAATTAAAATACTTTATCCCGACAACAACGTTTCGTCTTCTAGCTTTATTTGCGTGTGTGATAAAAAAAGAAATTCCGTGGATGTGTCTCCATTTTTCTTTTTCAATTTGTTTAGAATTAGAGGATAACGTACCCGCCATGTCTTCTAATTTATTTTTGTAATTTTAAATAACCTTTTTTATTTTCATTTTTCTTTTATTTTGGTTCGCTACATTAGTGAGTTTCAATTGTGCTGATGGCTATTGTTTATGAAAGTGTGCATGTATATGCGTGGGCGGCACACGCACTCACACGCGCGCGCGCGCGAACGAGCTAACGAGACAAAACACTAGTAACAAGTAGCACGGAAACAATAAAACGGCTATCGAGAAATATATAAACCGTGGATTCTATCACCTTTAAATTCACTCTCTGAGTCGTCAGTGCAGCTGTCGTTATTTTCACCTCTATCCATGTTGTGCTCCTCCGCAATCGGCTTTTCGTCGGTCGTGTCTTGTTGAGAATTATTGCACTTCGGAAAAGATTCGGATGGCCTTGACTCTGCAGCAGTTGTTATTCTCGTTATATGGTTAAATTCAGATCCGTTTCCTGTTCCCCTATGCACACTTTCACTCGCGTACACCTGACTGACTCGGTAATAATCGGAAGAGACGTTGCTTTGGTCCGGGTTACATTTGTCCCCCAGTCGGGTGTATGTAGACGTTTCTTCAGATTCCTTGAAGTTGTCAATTTCGCTCTGGTGCAGACCAGGGGTGGCCTCTTCTTTAACACCGCTGGATGGAAAAGAACACGAATGCAAAGGCTGGGCAACAGGTTGCGTACCTCTGTAAGTTTTGGAGGCGGACGTCCAGACGTCCCGCTGTGACAGGTAATGCGCGTGCTCGTATCCGTTGCCGGGCACGCTGTTGTTCGCTAACGCGTCTCGTCTGGAGATCGAAGCACCAGAAATGCCTAAACTTCTCATCATTTGACAGCCATATTCTGTGGACGATGACATGTACATCCCAGAGTTTGCGGAATATCCCTCGCTTCTGTACGGCGATGTTCCTCCCACAAGTGATTCCATCAGGAATGATCCGGTTGCCACGTTGTTCGGACATGACATTTTGCGAATTTAATGCTGTTGATTTTATGTTTTAAAGCAAGCTCGTTTATGTCGGACTGGATAAGGACAGTAGGACGCTGACATCTTTTGGAAGGGGTGGGGGCAAAATATCAGCAACATAATTATGGATTCAAGACGCTCCGTCATCTGACTTTCAGACCAATAGGCTTTTGGAATTGGCCTTGGTGCGCTAGACTGCGATGACGTCAAAGGGTTCAAGTTGGTGAAAAAGTGGATTTTAGGGTGGTGTAATGGCGCCATCTAGTCGACATGTTTATGATAGAACGTTTCTTTTTAAAAGAACAAAGAAAGCAGCCCACTTTATCAAAATAGGGTGAGTGAATTACAAAGATAAAAAGGCAAATCCTGCATCGGTACATAAGGGATATTTGCTTATGATTATTTATACAATTTATTGATTGTAATCTTTCATTTAACACAGTACAAATTTACAGATCTAGCCGACATCAAAATCACTGAAATATTTAGACCGTTTTTTATTTAGATGACAGATATATATCGTATCATATCATATCATATTACACTTCATGTTCTGCGATATTTATCAGCCTTTTGTTAGGGTTTTGTTGGGTTATGTTACATTTTCTTTAATATGAATTGGGATTATGTAGCATTTGCTTCACATTTATATTTAGTTGTATGAAAAATGAAGTTATTTTTGTTCTAAGAGTGTTTGAGTATATTACCGTGCACCAGGAGTAGTAAGCTAGGCAAAATGTTTTTTTACTTGGGTCACAACATTTCTTCAACCGTCTTATTTAAAACGACCACACAAAAATTCATTCTGTGAGTGAATGTGTGTACACGTGTGTGGCTGCTGCTCCAGGCTGAGTAATGTCTTGTTCACGATGTTCTTCTGATTTCTGTCCACAGCCTATATATGGTTCTGTTCGTGAGTCATTAAATTTAAGATCCATATTAAGTCATAATAATAATATATTGTTAATATTTTGCGTCAAACAGCTGTTGATTATGTTATATCAACTTAGGTTACATTAAATAAAAAATATACGCGTAGACGTACTGTAGCCAGTAGCTTAATGATTAAATTTCTATTAATATTTTGTCAATTGCAGTTGTTAAAAGTTTATCCAGGTCTAAAAAAATTATCATTTTAAGAATCTGTTAGGTTTTTGTTTATTTTGTTCATTAGTTGAGAATTGTTCGGCAATAAGAAATAAAAAAAATATTAAAAAAGAAAAGAAAAATACGACTCACACAATGTTTTATATAAATGTACTTTTAAAGTGCAACCGTGTCTGCTGTGTCGTGCTTTTCAGTCTTGTACTAACGAAGTAAAATGCAAAAATAGTCTTAGAGGATTTATGTTTATATAAATATTGAGCTGGAAATTAGTATTTTTTTCGGCCCAGCTAATAAAATTTAACCGAGCCATTTTTGTCGAAAAATGTAGGACTTAGTACCTTGCACAATTACAATGCATTTTATAGAACGTTTTCTTTCAAACATTTAGATAACAAGATATGAAACATTTTAATTTGATTAAATTCATCAATATGAATTTAATATATTATTATCTCTAGGGTTTATACTGTGCACGTAGATGCATCGATTATTTCATTAAACTTTTTTTCGTTTTAGATGTGTGTTGTTGCTATGTTGGCCCTTTCATGAAACTAGGTTGAGTTATGCAGCTCTGCGTATGCGCTTGTTTTATACAGTAAAAAATTACATTTAGCTTAAATGCTATACATAAGAGTGTGTTTCATTTCATATCGGAAGCTCAAACGATTGCTTTTCACGTGACTATACAACAGGATATTTACAATACTATATCAAAGCTTCTGCATTACAATACACTGTCATGTAGTATCTCCTTCCCCTCTCTTACACACACACTATGTGTGCAAATAAACAATACCGCATTTATTGTGCAAGTGGACAGAGAAACATCACAACTACATTTAAAAGAAACACGTCAGCCATTCTCTAACGTGCTTAAAGTAGATCTTAGCGACGCCTTCTATCAGACGTCAGGCAACACTTGATTCCTAAAATGACAAAATACAAAACCCTTCAAATGAATTAATAAAGCTTTAGGTGTATGTGTAAGTTATTACGTTTGTGTTATATAAAAATAAAATGATCAACATCTCATGACCGTGATTTACTGTTTTTGTTTGGGTAACTACCTCAAAAGTATTGGATTTTAATTTAATTTAAGTTGTCTAATAATATAATTACGACGTTGCCAAAAGTGATTAATTTATTTGTAATATTACAAAAGACCAAAGCTGCTGAATAGTGAATTCATTACGCTGTTTACAGCTTTTCTAACTTCAATGCTAAGAATACGCAGATGTAGCCTGTGCTTATTACTAAACCTCACACTGCGACATTTTATATACAAGTTAATTATATGCCAATAGAACAGAATTATGTTTTACTATAATAGAATGCATGGTCTAATAATAATAATAGTATGGTCTAAGATTCCTGTACTGAGCCATATGAAGTCTTGCTTGCTTGTGAAATTTCTGACTCAAACAAGAGAAAAGTCTGAGTGCTATCTGTGTCTTCTGTCTCGCCATTTGCTTCGAATTATCCTCGAGCTCCTATATGCACGCCTCCGATTACTTATTTTTGCTACTGTCTTTGTCACATCCAAGAAGTAAAGTAAATACCAATGCTTAAGGCTCCGTGGTATTTGTTTCAAAAATAAATATTCTTCTTTCGAAGACAAGATAGGCAACGTTGCGTTTATGGAATGGCAATTTCTTAGACTATACTTTCCAGGCAACAGGGACGCCCCTCTCTCGGGCTTAGGAGGCAGGCCCTGAGAAGGTCTTTTCTTCGCTGTGAGGATGACACAAGGCGAAGAAACACGAAATACTGTCTACGTCACCCAACCAGGGCCAAGTTTGGTAGGTGTGACAAGCAAAGTCTTTTAGCCTTGATCGCTGGCTATGGTCACCCCACCCCCCGTGCCTGTTGGCTGTTTGTTTATTCCAAAATGCTACAAAAAAGCCTCCGGACAGTAGAAATCCTGCAGTAATGGAACACGGGTAAAAAGTAATGTGACTTAATCAGAATGTGTTTCTAAAAAGATGCAACCCTAAGTGATGTACAAACGAATTAAATAAAGTCAAATTTAGTTGTGAGCGGTTACAAACAATACACAGGCGCATATGTAACGTGCTGTGATCTAATGACTTCCTTTATATACTATTTTAAAGTGAAAATATCATTTCATTTATAGTACATTTTAAATTGGAATACATTAATCTTCCCAATAAGACAGTTTACCTGTGTTCTTCAATATGAGGGGCGAAGTTATTCAGACATGCTCCTTTGTCTTCACATTTACAACCACAGGTAAACTATCGTATTCCTCATATTTGACTAAAATTGTTTTAAAATTTCGATGTGTTTTTACAAGTTACTTTGTTTATAAGCAATAGGAAATTGCAAAATCGAACCTGTACACGCGAAAGATTTCCCTCCAATCATTAAAGTGTGTGTGCGCTGTTGTGGTTGTGGTTGTAGTGGAGGTGGTGATGCAGAACTTGGATATTTAACTTAGCTGTCTTAATCTTTTTTAATACGACTAACTGAACACGACATCCAAGTTATGAAAGTACGAGTGGGTCTACTTGTAATTTACTATTGGTTTTAAATACTATGAAACTTACAAATACCTTTGCAAAAGAAGATACTCGTATATTTAAGAGTTTTCCTAAATACAACGTTGTGAAGTAATCAGCGCTAGGAAACGTTTCGGGAAAACACAAGAAGAATATCAGCCATTGTGGGTGTTACAATAATTAATAATTAAATAATTGTTGATCACCTCGGAAACTTTTCAACATTCTAAACTTATTGTGAAATGGAAAATAATCAATTCTTAAACTTTAACAAGTATAGTATCAGCCAGGAGACCAAATACTTAGACGACTGTAAAAAAGCTTTTCTGTTGTACGATTTCCGACAGAGAAGGAAATAACCTTGTACGGATTTTCTAGTTTGCGCACAATAACAAATAGTTGTTGTTTTTTTTTTTGTGTCGTTCCTTTTAAACGTAGAAAATGTAGCGTATTAAGTAGTTGGATTTAGTTAGTAAGATACTGCAATTTTATTTGTGCAATTTCAAACTTCTTTGAAGTGGAGTTTTTTGTTCAAAATCCTGGACTTTCTTGTTTACTGTTTACTGCGGAAGTATACGCCATTCCCCGAGAACAGACGGAGCAATTAAGAGAAAAATAGCCATTTAGGGTCTCAGTCTTTATTGCAGTGTCTAGACTACAAGAGTGGCGATGCCATTTACAGGGTACTAAAGCATCTTTTCACTTAGGCCTAGTCTTTCTCTTGTAATTCAAGCTACAATTTCAATGTCTTTGACGCGAAACCATGTCTTACACTCGAAACCAATTTTAAACATAACGCGTTAAAGATTGCAGCATTCTAAAAATGTTAAATTGAGATAATTTTTGTAAGCAGCTTATAGTCCAAAGTTAAATCACGCATGTTATTTATAAAGTTATGTTGCAAAGTTAGACAGCAACTGTTAAATATTTAAATACAGTAAAATGCTTTATTGCAAAAGTTAATTAAATTGATCACTCATCAATCAGATGAAAATATAATATTGAGAATTTATTTTATACAGCATAGCATACACTGTCTAAATGTTGGTTTAGCTCTCTATTTACAATGACACTGAGCATGACATTAAGCAAATAATTTAAATAAATGAGCGACAGGCCTAAACTAAAGCGGTCTAGGCAGTTCAAGCAACACAAGGAAAATAGCAGCAAGATTAGGTAAAATCAACATAATGTTAGCTATATTTACAGTCACGAATGCACACTGCATAGTCGCTGTACAAGGAATACATTATTACAGATTTTACAAGTCACAGTTTATGGAAACAAAAAGGTATAAAAGGAAATACGATCAGTTCGAGCGTAGGTCCATTTCCGACTTATTATATTACATATTTACAAAAAAAAACATTACATTGTTGTTGAGAGTATAGGGTATTTACGAAAGGATTCACTAAACACTGTTTGTAAAAATGAAGGAAATGTATAGCTTTAAAGACTCATTAAGGTGATAAGTTATTTTTCGATCTGGTCTTTCTTTGGAAAAATGTATTTAGCGTCTTTTCCCACTATCGACCCTTTGCAATAGTAGAATGATCGTATTTTTCAGAAATACACTGCAAATAATAAACTTAAATCAGTCCAAATGCATATTTTACAATAAAGGATTCCCAGAGAAATACTGCAGGCGGTCTCTGCTTAATTTCTTTTCCTTCATTCTCCTATTTTGAAACCATATTTTTACTTGTCTATCAGTCAGGTTTAGCATCCTCGAGAGTTGAAGTCTTTTCTCTTTGTTGATATATACATTAAAGAAAAACTCTCGCTCCAGTTCGCGAATCTGAAACTTTGAATATGGACATCTCTTCTTCCTCGTACGTGGGGCACCTAAAATAAACAGATATACACAAACATCAGATTACATTTCCAGTACAAATATATAGACAAGCAATTTTATCTATCTATCTATCTATCTATCTATCTATCTATCTATCTATCTATCTATCTATCTATCTATCTATCTATCTATCTATCTATCAATAATATATCTAATCATAGACATATGGGAACATGGCTAGACGTTAACCATTTAACATTTAACTTTATCTGGACAATCGCAAATAAAATATTTCAGTAGTTTGCATGCAATTTCAGAAACACTAATTTACAAGACTCCAAAACTTGTGTTCTGCCCAATTGATTTTTACTCTTGACAACCCAACAACAAACCCCTTTAAATTCCAACACAAGTTCATGATCAAAGTTAGTATTTGTCCCAATCGCGTGCTCTTAAAATTTCACAGACTCTACGATAGGAGCGTCTGTGTATAACATCCCCTGTTTTCAAAGCGCTTTCGCATCGTAAAAATTCTTTTCGTTGAAGCAAAGAGCTTTGTAGGTTATAATAAAAACCTTTGAATGCTTATAAAACTTCACATAAAATCTGACCGACAAAACACCGGGCTAATCCCTTAACCTCTCCCCATTTATAGCTTTGGGTACCCACTCGAGTGGCTGATCTTGCTGGCGTCGCCGTCCTTTGTAGCTGTCGCGGTACACGAGCCCGAAATTGTTCGTTCCTCTTCATCCTCGGCGTCTTTTTCAGGATCGTCCACCTCTGCAGCAGTACCAGAGTCCTGCGACGTTCCTTCCAGCTTACTCGTGTCACTCTTCTGTAAACAGTGGTCTGCCTGATTGTCCGAACTGCAGTAAGCCGTTTCGAAAAAGCGATCAAAACCTTGAGGAAGGACATTATTTTTCCCCACACTGGAGTAGAACCCGGTAGAAGGGTGGTTCGAGCTGGGATGGTGGTGATGATGGTGGCTATATGCGCTTTCATTCTTCAACATTTCAGTCATGGTGGATGGCGGAAGACAGTCCCTGTGCACCAGATCCTCTCCCGAATAGCATGTCGCATAGTTGGTCCGAGGGTGCCACTTGCTAGAAGGATCCAGTCCATAGGCAACATCTCGTACCGGTTGCACTTGGGATAAATTTGTGGAGTACGGATATGCAATTTGTCTCGAAGGGCCCTGAGGAAGGAACGAAGACACAGCGGAAAATTCCGGGACATAGTAGGTGCAGCTCGGGAGGTAGATGTTGGAAGCACAGCCCGTCCTTTCCCCGAACTCAGAAGTCCGGTCTTTACGCGTCTGCGAGCAAAAGTTGCTTAGATTCACCGAGTTAAACATCTTCTCCTTGCACACGTTAGTCTGCTATAGATAGATGTTTTGAATTCGAGCTGCAGAAGAGAAAATTTGGGAAGGCGAGATGACGCGCAATCCGTCTAAGTCGTTCCGTAACACGTGATCGAAAGTAGATATTGTCATATATCAATTTGGAGCACTTCGATGCGAAGGAGTGGTTCACATAGGTGAGCTCTGAAAGTTTCAAAATGAATCATTTTCTAGCTTGCAATAAGAAATCTGTTTTTCTTTATACAGTTGATAAGAATATTTGCTATTTATAAAAAATATTAAGAGATATGATGCTAGCTAGCAAAGTTAAGCTTTCAGGTAAAACCCTTCTAATGTAACTAATTTTTTGTATTGTTTTTTTTATGTTACAGAAACTAAACTTTTATTCCATATAGTAATTCAATGTAATTTCTATGATATATTTATCCTTCTGTCTACGCTTTCTGTTGTCGTTAGCGTTTGTTGAGCACTTAGCACAGGCAGCTAGTACCGATTAACAATTCATGAAGTCGCTAGAATTAGCTCCACCCTATACAAAAATTCAACTCTTTGCAGTTTTATGTTTGAAATTCCTTTTTTTTTTGCTCAAATTTGTTTGGTTTTAACTTGAACATTATGTCAAGCAGGATATAATGGTAAACTATTTTCGCATACTATGAAAATGAAAAAAGCTTGAAGGTTTTGTTAGAAAACCTAAGTGTAGATGTAGAGTAAATATTTATAAAAATGAATTATTACTTTAAAATACTAAGGATCCTTACATGTCCTAGGGAAAAATGTAGGGTATGCCAATTAAATCACACATCTGAAATTATTATTGTTATTTTTGTTGGTCATGTTCTTGTTGTTAAAGTTGAATATTGGAAGGACTTAGATATCTGTTCACATTTAAACCTTTCAAATGAAAAACAGCTTTAATAAAAGTATTATTAAAACAACAGGGAAAATGTATATTTGTGTTTCAACCTTTTCTTCTGCCGTAATCCCACTTTTTTCTGTTATTTTCCACTTTGTTTTTTATGCATTCTTGCACGTGCTACCCAGTTTACATATCACATACATTATTTTATTATTTGAGATTAAGGTAAGATACATTAAATATTTGTAGATGTTTATTCGGTTTCAAAGGTAACAAATCACCATTGAACTTAATCAATTATAACTAATACAATATATATATATATTTTTTTCAATAAAAAAAAACATACACACACATACATACATACATACATACAAATTATTAATAAATCATTTAAACTGCATTTTCATTTGCTTATATGTTTTTTAACACACAATGTGATACAGATATTTAGGTACAGATAGACATATATATATATATATATATGCCATTTGAGATATTTACCAAGTTTATGTAGCTATTATAAAAGACGATCCATATAAACGTATCTCTGTGCTGAAGTAATATAATTAAATAATCTTATGTAAAACCAGTGTTCATAGCATTCAAACAGACCGATTGATTATTTAATGTATCAGAACGTTAAAGCTTTCCTCATAAACATCTATATTATTCTAGGAAATGTGTGTAAAAATATCGTTTACATATGATGTAATGCAAAAAAATATAAAGCTGTTTGTTTACACTTTGAGCTGTAATACAATGTATTGGATTTGTGAGACGCAGCCAAAGGTATTCGAGCAAAATGCATACAACCAAGTACAAAGAAACCAGACAGCTGCCCAGACACAGCACTTGAATTTGACCACAAGAATTCTCAATGCTGCCGCCATAAAGAGTGTAATGGTCGAAAGTAAAGCAATAAAGCTTTTAAAATCAAAACAACTTCATTTGCAATATAACGAAATAGAAGAATTATGTTAAAATAACACAAAGTGACTAAAACTGTCGTTTAATGCCACGTGATTTTACACGATTCGGATGGGTTTTAATAGGTTACCCTCTGTTCAATAGAAGACCGCACTATTTTTTTTTAAAACAAATAATAAAATAGATATAACAATTTTTTAAAACATTTTAATAATACAAATAAAATTGGAGTGTAAAGCAGTTGCAGATACAGCTTTTGATGTGTCTTGTAAAAAAGCGGTAAGACAACGCAGGATTTTGCAAAAAGGTTTAACTTTATGAAGCATATATAACCTACTTATATTGTCCAACAAACTCATACGAGTGCAAGTTCATTACCTTTGTGCATGTGTACACTGTAAACTGAACCTAATAGTTTTGGATATCAAATATAATTTAAGACCGGAGTGAAATGTTAAATGTTATTTTTTTTAAATCCCGTATTATGTCTCTCGCAGTAGGACCCTGAAATCTAAACAAAGGCTCAGCTTTTTACCATGCTCACAAGCACAATTTCCTCGCAAATGGTCAGTCCCTGCTGGAGATTTTAACAATTGAAACCGCTATAAAGTACAATTGGAGCTGAGAAAAGTATATAAAGTAATATAAGGTTTTTAAAGAATGATGCTTAGAATGTTTAAAATCAAGCTTAACGTGCTGTAGGTTTGTTATCATTTCTTTTAATTTCAATGCTGTCTGAGGAATTTTGGAAATTACATTCAAATTAACTAAATTAAAATGTGTTTTGAGCAAGAGAATTTAAAAACAATATGGATATAAAATATATTTATTATGTTAATGTTAACAAACAGTATAACTTAATATAATTAGAAACATTTCGTTGGATGAAAGTCTGACTGTTAATGACGTTCGTGTGAGTTGTGAAAGGTTTCAAACAACAAAAATGGGCCTTGTCATTTTTTGAGTTCTCGGGAGTTAACTAAAACTTTTCTTCAGGATCAAATTATTTTAATTGGATTCTACACAAATAAGAATCAGCAGCCATGTGTGATGCCTCAAATTTAGGGACAGGTTCAGTGGGAAGAGTTAAACGGTTAATAATATGGTTTGAATGTTTCGGGGTTAAGTAAATAACATTTAACTAAATTAATGTTATTTCCGTATTTACTGTGTAGTTTAAACAGATTCAATTCATACAAGGCAAATAGGACTAATTATAAAAACAAATTATATATTTTTATGTGTATCTTCACTTTTGTATCCAATTTTCAGTTTTATTAGTGAAGGCAAAAGTTACTCTAGTCTTCCATATTCACGTCGATGATAATCTTTTAAAACGGTTCTGCATACGACCTGTGTTGCAGTTTAAATACAAAACCTAAACTTAATGTATTCCAATATAACGTCCGGTTTACAGTATTAGGTACTTTTTGTTGTCAAATGTCAAACGTGTCTAAAAGCGTATGTCGCCCAGTGCATTTTTTTGTGCGTGCGTCATAATGGAGAAAAGCGCTGATTATACTGAAGTAGTTCAGTTTGTAAAATCAAAGACAAAATATACCGTGAAGCATTTCACACAAAGGTTCACAAATAAACGTAACAATGGTATGCCAAGTATACCTTGTTCACATGACAAAATATAAGGAGAATATGAAAATGTTTACGCTTATGTGTTATATAATTTAGATTTAGACAAAGCATATTAATGCATGTCTTTATAATATGGCGTGTAGGACATAATGATGATGATAATAATAACACTAAGAATCAGAAACGCATTTCCGATCGGAGAGGAAATTGGCAGGGAATGGATAGAGATTGAAAGATAAAGGCAGTAGAGGCTTTACATATAGTCTATAACTAGATTAACGGATTTTCTATCTTAATTTACAAATCTTGTTTAAAATGTTTCCAAAACAATATGCGAAAAGCATTTAAGGTGCATGCTAACTTGACCTTCAATTTAAGCTATGTTCCCGCCTACCATGCCGGGCCTAAAGGAGGTGGGCTTTGCGACTTTTCATACTTAAGTCCGTTTTATTTTTCCACCGTTTTAAATAATACAGTTTCGCTGATGATATGGGACAGCATTCTACATGTTAGAAGTCACTTACAACACGCAATTCATTTTATTTTCACGAATTCCCACTCGAAATGAACATGTAAACGAAACTTATTTGCCTGCACCAGATTGGTTTTAGGGTAACTAACTTAATAATAATTGTGTTTAAGTTGGTGAGTACTATCGTCCAGTTTTCAGACGCAAACTCTGCACACCAAACTCTTGCAGTAGTTCTGAATGCTATAGTTAGTTAAGTAACTTTATATATATATATATATATATATATATATATATATATATATATATATATATATATATATATATATATATATATAGTGCATATGGTTAAAAATTAATAGCTAACAAATGACAAGAACTGTATTCTTAAATAGGGATTATAACATCCGTTTTGCTTCTTAATATTAAGAATCTTTTAGGAAATCCTGGTGCAAACCTGGAAATTTAGAGCAAATGCTTTTACCTTGTTTATTTCCTTTTAGGTAAGATGATGTGTGCATAACAACTATACATTCAAAATTCGCAGTTGTAGCACCTAGTGGTTAATGAAATATATTTAGTTTCCTCTTAAGATCATTGCCTTTGAGAAGAGCACACAGCAACTCGTACTAAGAACCTGCAAACTGAAGCGTTCATACTACGTTTTACAAGATTTAAGTTTAATTAGAGCGATTTTAGTTACTAACATGTAAGTAATATGTTATTCTATATCATTATATAATATTATAAGAAATATGTTAATACATTAATGCTATAGACGCCACTCAACAGGCCAACATTTAACAAAGTTGTTAAATATTAATGTTATATTATAAATCAAAATATATACAAAATAGTATATATTAAAATAATTTAATTGCTTTACTTGATAACTAGGTTTATCTGTATATACATTTATCTTATGTATACATTTATCAGACATAAAATATTTTTTGTATTAAAATGGTTTTCAACAAATGTGTGTTTTACCTTTAATAAAATTTAATGAACAACAGTACATAAGATTTGCTGACCTGGCATCCGACTTACACGCATCAAAGTTATTCTAAATAGGTTATTACTAAGAAATAGGACGAAAGGTTCGATGATGCCTTATTTAGAAAACATGACAAGTTCTGTGTGAAGGGCATGGTCTGAGCCGCTGAGACAAACCCCCATAAAACGACTCAGTCAGTCTCAAAGTCAAAAGCGCTACAGCACGTAAAATGTCATTGTTGAGATCAAAGGGCGCCTGCGTCGGTACAGACAGAGTATGATCGCACAGTCCTATGCAAAGAGCCTTTTTATACCTTATAGCTAAAAAAAACACATCCACACAATCATCACATAAACAACCAAGTCTATTTTTATTAGAACTTTTTAAGCGACATTTTCTTGAACAGGTACTGGTTGCGGATACATGAAGGCCAAACACAGACACACAATACTTTGGCGATGAGGGTTAGATAAATCTGACATTTGGTCATCTTAAAACAAAACGTCAAACGGGGCAAAAACGCGGCAAATGCTCGATTGTAAACTTTTGAGACTATCATTTCATCAGCAGTTTACTAATAACATAGGTGTGTATTTCAATTGTGGGGTTAAAAGAAGGCCTTAAGTTTCAGATTTAGACCGTATGTAGTAATTATTACATTTAGTTGTACAAGTACATATTGTTTGTTAAATAAGACAGAATCGAAATTCACAAACGTAAATTAGCTTGTTCTTAAAAAATAAATATTGGCGATGTTATAAAGCATTGCAATTTGTTTCATTTAGAATTAAAAAAAGTGTTAAAACTTACGTCATATACCTTTAAAAAGTTAGATGATACCACATTAAGTTTATACACTTTATTCAACGTAAATATAGGGCAGCACAGTCATCCACACATTCATATATTCGTTTTTATATACAATACGGCTTTCATCACAAAAGGAATGTGAAACAAAAACCATTAATAAAATAAATTTAGGTACAGTCAATAATATTCATTCATTCATTATCTTCCGCTTTATCCTATATTAGGGTCGCGGGGGTAGGGGGTTCCCCATGGCGCTGGGCCAGTCAATAATATTATTCCTTAAATTCTAATATGGGTTCAATGCGAAAATGAAATAATGGGATTAATAATTTGTTCCTATAAGATTTATCTGTAGAAAATAATAAATTTACTACTACTACCCGGAAAATACTGCTAACTATCCAACATCATCATTTTATTAACGTGTGCACAAAAGTTTTTTTTTAAAACAACGATTTTTACTTTTTGGATTTGTCGTCGAAAGGTGTAGAATCGTGCCCCATAGTTCATCAAAACAATATTTAGTGACCTCTTATATTTTACGAAATTAAACTATTGTAATTAACATTAAGTCATGTGGTTCTTCCCAAAAGCCTTTTGGATGCTTAATTAACTAGGCCTAAATACCTATGTCCAAACTTGAATCAGGGGACGTGCAATTAGGACAGAAAGCAATATAAGCTGGTGACAACAACTCTTTAACAGGCTTAGAATGAGTATTAAAAATGTGATCAACGAAAGCTTTACATAAACAGGTGTACAGGATTTTACAAATCCAATGGAATAACACTGATGTCAAAATTTGAACGAGTCGTGTGTAAAAACTCATCCTCTGCCATACTCCAGAACAAAACATTGCGATCTTTAAAATATTTTATAACATGGTTGTGATTGGGTTGGTTCCAGTTCCCAGTCTTCTAATTTGTTGAAGACTGATTTGTTGTGCATCTGATCATGAACACGTCGTCCTGTCGAAAAGGTATATTTGCTTGTTTTGTAATTTTATTGCTCTTTGAGATATTATTGTTCTGAGGAAAGAAAGGCATCTGCGCAATACCTGTTGATAGTGGATGCTTTTACTGATGGTGCTTTATTTTAATGTCCCGTGAATTATTTTTTAAGGGAGTTTTGAGATTAGTGCATTGTTTACAGGAGGTAATTAACAGTTTTCGTTTTGTGAGAACATATCACAAACGCTTTCCATGTTACATACAGGAGTATGAATTCACTTTGGTTGAATATATCACAGCTTATTTACCCATAATTATACTAGAACTAAATAGTCATACAGATTTCAAAAAGCTAAATAAAAGTAAAAAGTGGTTAAGACCAACAGTCTCGTTCACATCACAAAAAATAATACACATGTTTTACATGACACCAAAAATGGTAGCAGCATACGTATATATTGATTTTTCTACTTTTGCTTGGTCGCCTACCCATAATTAATTTAAGCATGCTTAAACACTGCTTTTGCGCAAAAAAAAAAAAAAAAAAAACTTAAGATAGAAAATAAAGACTTTTAAATGTATCACTGCGCAGTTGTTTTAATGTACTCTGGATGAAAGGTAGATTGCTGATGCACGCGTCTGTTTAAAAGAATGCCAAAGCCTGTTCTCTGAGCAAAAGTCTCTTTTTTTTCATCCGCCGGTTTTGAAACCAGATTTTAACCTGTTGGTCGCTAAGATTGAGCCGTTCTGACAACTCCCTCCGTCGCTGTCGCGTGATGAATTCGTTTAACATGAACTCGCCCTCTAGCTCGGCTAGCTGGAGTTTGGTATAGGGCTTTCGTTTCTTGCGGGT
Source organism: Corydoras sp. C115 (assembly GCA_019802505.1). Lineage (NCBI taxonomy): Eukaryota > Metazoa > Chordata > Actinopteri > Siluriformes > Callichthyidae > Corydoras > Corydoras sp. C115. The sequence goes on along the minus strand of JAFMOC010000056.1, from coordinate 575,041 downwards.
CCTGGTGTGGATCGGATACCATGGGGCACCTAGAGGGGGCAGAACACGGATATATTATAAGCAAAACACTCCAAAACGCATTTGGCTCTTCAGTACATCCTCAATGCACGTGACGAACGCTTTATTTGTGGCTTTTACTCAGAGTTTGCACTTTTGAAATGAAAATAAATAAATATTACGCCAGACCATAGATCGCTTTACCGCAACAAACATGTATCAAAACAGTACATTAAATTGTTAACTGTTAGACATATTAAGTGAAACCTCTTGTCGTAGCCGCAATATCATTCATGTTGTTCGTTTACATGCAGAACGCTTTTGTTTTGAATAAAATTGCACGTTATATTAATACTAATGAACACATCGTTCTTGCTGCCATTATGGTCTAAGGTAGCCACTCTGATCTTGTTTTACAAAACCAACTGGGTGAAACTAACTATAATTCTCAAAGCTGACGAATACTTTTAAATAACGTGATTAAAACCGTGTAAATAACTGGACGCTATGGCAAGTGAACGTTAAGCATTTTAGGGCAGCCCCTAGCGGTGCAGATCCAATATGCATGAGCCATATAGTCAAATAACTACAACTGACAGACAACGTACCAGAATATTTGCGTTCAAATATTTAACTTGCTAAAAGAAAGTAAATGCATGTGTTCTGTAGCATGTTCTGTAGCCGCCACCCACCTCCTCCAGTGGAGATATTACTTGTGTGGTTCCCAGGCGATACCAGGTTCTGTGACTCGCTGCTCGTGATTTTTCCCCCATCATTGAGCACAGATGAACTGGAATCGGACTCTAATGATGGGCAAGACTGCGGGTTTTGGGTCAGATGTTCGGTACCATAGTCATACTTCGTAAAGGTGCTATTGTTGCCCATCCCATTGTGCACCCCGTGATCTGACAAAACAGACGTCTCCCTTGTTCTCTCCTCTCGTTTAAGGCTCACATTTCCGTCAGAGCAACCCCCTCTGCTGCCGCCATAATAGAATTTTTCCTCTGGTCGGGATGTTTCACTACACGATCGGTTGAAAGACGGATTAATAGATACTGGGCTGCTGAAATATGACTGAGGATATCCATTGCATGACTCCGATGGATTCCACGGGAGGGAGCACACATTGTCCCTTCTTGGGTAGGAGAGAGACGGTAGCCCCGCCAGCTGTCCCCCTGAGGCTCTAAAATTCGGGAAGTAAAACGTATCTCCAGTGTGGATGTTTACCAACGGCCCCACAAACCCTGGATTAAGAAGATTATGCTCGCCCATTTCCGCGGGCCTGACCAACAGCTTCTACTTTATTGCAATCTGACATTTAACATAGTTAAACCTGGAGGTGCACCTGATTGGTCATCTCCGCGTCACGTGTGACAGCTTACTCGAAATCAAGAAGGTACCGCCCCTTTGGTCCTTCTTAGACAAAACAAAACACTAACTTCTGCACTATGTTTTATATGCTTTTTAAAATTCTATAAAATATCGTGTTAAAACGTGAAATCTTTATTTTTTCTCCCGTAAACCTGTGTATTAACCTGTTTCACGATACACTAACAAAGTAGAACAGTCCCTGGCTTCTTTTAATGTCTTTATAAGTTTGCAGTTCCTTTTAAAAAAGCTTTTTATACATAAAAAAAACTTGCGTTTCGTAAGTGCCGATGACATTGTGTTTTTGTGAAAAAACACGGTTGAATCTCCTGTCAAATAAAGCCTGGAAGATCGCCTTTTACAGGCTTGTTTCAGAGAAACACTGATGCTAAGGACTTCGCTAACACTCGTATTTACTGTAACAAGGTCAGCAGGTTGAAACCATTGGCTCTGTAAAATAGGATGATATTCTACAAAGGTTTTTCAAACGCGTAACCTAAATTTCAGATGATATGCCTTAGCACGCCCCATACAAACAACAGAAAGAAAACCTCTGTATAAATAATTACAGCGCAACTCTGGGGAGATTGCTACACATCTTGCAAATCTATTATATAAATTTTACGAGCTAGTGTAAAGCATTTAAATCCACGAATCCACCACACTATCACTTTAATTAATAAGTGAATACAACCGCACATGCAACAAAAATGTTGTGTAATGTCATACAGGTAAAACTGCAGATTTATAAAATATAGTGTTGCATAATTAAAATTATTAACATATTTAATCTTTTACGTATATTACTTAAATGTTTACCTTTGTATTTAGGAATCGAAAGACTCCCTAAAGTATTCCTTTCCCACAAACACCAACGGACCGGGGAGGGGGGGTGCGTTTACACGTAACATACTGCCAATATTAATATTTCTAGTCTGATCTTCCTTTTACAAAGTACTCTGTACAGTGGTGCTCTTTATGAGACGTGCACTTCATTCGGGTGAGTGTGAGGTAAATAAATAAACCATTTTGCTTCTTCATGTTTCTCTTTCATGCCTATATTTTCATCCTTACAAATTCAGAAATAATCAACCTTACATCCTAAATAGTAGTGTGTGCGTGTGTGTGTGTGTGTGTGTGTGTGTGTGTGTGTGTGTGTGTGTGTGTGTGTGTGTGTGTGTGTGTGTGTGTGTGTTGTGCCTGTGAATTAAACTCTCTGCAAATATTCTTGATTTTATCTCAAAATGTAAAACATGTTCTTGGCTTAACAAACAATTAAGTTGACTAAATATCATGTTTAAAGTTTTTAAAAACCACACAATTTTTTTATTAATAGATAAGGTAAAAGCAAGTATTTGGACTAAAGGTATTACGTTTTTACTTCTACCAGAATAATAAATATTTGCCAAATTCCTATTTAACTTTTCCACATTCAAAGATACAGCTGCCTAAAAACATTTAAAAAAAATAAATATAAAAAAAGAAGAAGAAGAAGAAGAAAGCTAACGATAAGTTCAAGGTCAGTGTCTAAATCAACGTTGTGCTGGAAAAGCTGGTCTCTGAAATGGAACCAGTCATTTATTTACATAAGTTATATTTCATAAGTAAGAAATTTTTTTTTGTGTTTCAAAATATAAATAAATTTCGACGAGTTTACTACTTTGAAAGGCATATGGGATGGCTAACACGCTTAGACTGGCGTTAAAAACTACTTTAATTAAGAGCCTGTTTCCTTCCTTTTTTTTAGCAATCATTTAATATTAGTTTTCATTTTTTTTAACGTTTGTCAGAAGCAAATCATTATCTAGCTTTTTTACGACATTGAATAATAAGATAAAGAGAGATTTAATTACGTAAAAGACTATTGCACTGCTAACATTTTAGCACTTTATTTTTTACAAATGTAACAGAATAATAGAATAAATATAGGTTAATATGAACAATCATGTGTCATTTATATTGTTCTTGCATTTTTGTTCATGTAAAATTGTTTCTTCTTACTTTACGTGTAATGCTATCGGATATTTGACATTTGTAGATGGCTTTAGAATACAATGTATTTTAACCGTTTAAGAGCAGTATTATGTACGTGATATTTACATACTAATATGTTATAAAAGGAAGCGTTGAAGTTGAGCGAAATTCATCAACTTAAAATAGTTTTTATATTTTATTAAATGTCATATCTGAAAAGAAGAGACTGAAATCAAAACACAAAGAAAACAACAGACTGTAAGCATTTGTTTAACGACAAAATTTTAAAATGTAATAGTCAACTAATTTTTTAACATTCTATTTAAAAGTTTTTTAGTTCAATACGTGGATCATTTGCGCTATAATATATTTATTTAGGCACTTTATTTTACTAAGTTGTTTTCCTTTAACATGTTCACAATAAAAGCTCATGATTCATATTATTTGCGCTTTAAAAAATCAGACCTAGCTATTTTCAGGTCGAAGAAAGCTCCAGTATAGGCCTACTAAACCCAATGTATTGTACTCTTCACTTCCTGATAATTGCACCATGCCACCACCAGAGGATACCAGCCTTCTGTTTCTTAACCTTTCCTCTCTATTTTCATATAACTATACACTTAATATGAGCTTCTGATCTAGTTGTCTGAAAAAGATTAACTTTCGTAGGTTTTCAGTCTTGTATGAGCTCCATGTTGTTATGCTAGCATTGGGTTGTGTGGTTGTGTTTGTGTTTGTGTACGTGTGTATGTCTGCGTGTACGTCTGCGTGTGTGTTTGTGTTGGTGTGTGTTGGTGTGTGTTGGTGTGTGTGCGTGTGTGTGCGTGTGTGTGTATGTTCGCATGTATGTCTGCGTGTGTGTTTGTGTTTGTGTGTATGTGTGTGTGTATGCCTGCGTGTGTGTTTGTGTTTGTGTGTGTTTGTGTGTGTATGTGTGTGTGTGTGTGTGTGTGTGTGTGTGTGTGTGTATGTGTATGTGTGTGTGTTAGATTTATGCAAAGATTCACCTATCTTGTTGAATGCGTAAAGATAAAGGCTTCTACTATTTAAATAGCTTTTTCATCTTCATATATTTTTCAAATGTTTCCACAATATTTTAAATACAGTATTAAAATATGTTTTAAAAGGAGACATTTAATTTAAATATCTTGCTTTTTAAGTGCAGTTTTGAACACCGCTTGTAGTGACTCGCCATGCTAGGTGGATATTTAATGTTAACTGTTGTTTCAGACACAGCGTGAATTATTAACGTCATAGATCCAGATTTGTTACGATATGTATATTCTAAAAGAAAAAAGTTAAACATACCTTTAACGTTGGGTTGAAATCCACCATAACCTGGTTCTATGTCACTTCCAGTTCCCAAGACGTTGTGAGGAAAACAGAAATAGAAATCACCTGTGTTCTTGATCATTATTATACAGCCGTCCCATAGATGCGTAAAAATGTTTACTGTTATCTGTTATTTAGGAATTTAAGGACAAGTACGAGAGAGATTCTACATGTTGCAACGGACCTTGAGCGGCACTGCAAATGTCCACGATGCTTTTGATGGTCAGAAATGGCACAGACACTGTATATAAGTGCTTTTCTTCTTTTTATGTATTTATGGCCTGTCATTAAATCGAGTAGTCTAGACAGGGAAATAACACCTTGTTTGCCTACAAACAAACCATGGGCATTCGTGCGCAGCCCCCTTTTTATTATTCTTAAGTCTCTGTGATGTCAAGGTCAAAGTGAATGCATAGTCACGGTCAAGGGTAAAGACCACGTGACGCCAAAATAAAGAACCCTTGTTTTAAATTATTTTACAAAAGTTTAATTCTACAATGTTGATATTCTATTTGTCAAAAAGGCAGCGAATTTTAGTAATGACAATATCGACAAGTTTATAAACTTTCTGAGTTTGCTGAAAATGTAAAACGTATAATGTTAACACAAGCCACGTTTTACATGGTAGTGTTTTATTTTTTGTTTTTCAAAAAAATTCAATTCAAGACAATAAATAGTAAAATGAAAACTTGAAGTGTGTGATAACTTTCATCCAGAAAGTAATGCTTGACTGGATTGTCTACACGTTAATAAAAGGCTGTGTGAAATGGTATAAAATTATATCTGATATTGTTGTTTTAGCAATTCTTTGCTTTTTTAAATTACACTCGATGGACTTGGTTATCTTGTTTAAGTCAATTAAGTCAATGTTAAATATTAAAATAGTAGATGGTTAATCTAAATCTGTGTATAAAATAGGGTAAATAGTAACCCAGTTTTTAATCATTGTTGTCTTTAATCATTTTTGTAAAAATCTGTGTCGTTACAGAGACGTTATATAACAGACTGACGTTGTCTGACTCAAAGTTTATTGTGGATTCACAACTTACCTATAACTATGATTCTGACATACTTTACATTTCATTTGTTTGCTTTATATGGTTTTTAGTTTGCTTAAATATTTAGTAACGCTGTATGAAGTATAATATAAAAAATATATTATTTAATTGGAAAATGCGAGACAAAAGTTGTTTATTGTATGTCTGTAGAAGTACATGCATCAAAAATTACTAAAACTATTAATATGATTAATAAAATATATGCAATCAAGATTAAAACACTTTTAAGGGAATGGACAAAGTGACAATAGTTTTGTGAGTTTTTGCAATTTAATCTTAGTGATGTACGGTTTTCTGCGCAGGCTAGGGCAAGTGTTAAGATTTCGGGAGCTCGGGAAATATGTTATAATATATTTAATATACCTTGACTGAACTGTTAAATAAACTTTCTTATTTAATACAAAAAATACGTTGCGAAATATGTCTTGGAAATGATTTGTCCAAATAAATAGCAAACTAATCTTTTTTTTCAGATTTAGTTTGCAGTTGTCCTGATTTTATTAATATGAAATTCGTATTTAGAATAAAAGTCTTAACATTTATAAAGGACAAGTAAAAGGTAAATTATAAATAATTTTTTTATCTTGAAATAAGCAGTTTGTTTCTGCAGCTTTTAGTGGTTTAATGTAGCGATTCGTATTATTCTGCCACGTCTTACAATAAACAATTTCACATTAAGCCTTGATTTTTTTTAAAAATGAACTTTTGACAAAGTGCTAATTGTTATGCATTGTAGCTGTAGCGGATTATTTTGTCATTTTCCCCAAATGGTTACAAAATAAATCAATATTAATTGATAATGCAACTTATATACGTAGTAATCTTTTGCATATTAGCCTGGCTTCATTTAAAAGCACTCCATCTAAATCAAAAACATTTATTTGATGCTCATGTGATTTTAAGACACTTATCAGTCAGCGACTCCGAAACATTGCATTTTTTGTACGACGGTTTTCATTGCCAACAATTATTAATCAAACACATTTTTTGGAAATAAAATACCACAATACAGTACACATACTGCACAAAAACGTACAGATTAACAATGCGTGTGAACATCAAATAATTTGGGTTTAAAACAAAAATACTGTGCATTAACGTTTAATACTAAATGTTTGAATCACAATCATTCAAGTTGCAAAAACACATCATTCATTGAATATAAAGGGACAAAATAATATGGACATTCCTTTTTACAAAACCGTAATTTGTGAGAACATTAAATAAAAGCATTGCACTGTACAGATAACATTAGCAGCCTTGTTTACCATCGGCATTATGAAGTAATACAGTAAAACTCTGAGTAATTAAAATATCAAAGCCTTTTTAAAATGCAATGTATTGACCAAATAAAGTCGTTCCATGTTTGTTTTCGTTCGCACTTACTGTACTCGTTGTTTTATTTAAACTCAGTAATCAGATGATAGAGTAATTTCGTGCGTAATAAAGTCGTTGAGTTTCACGCTGGCGATGTTTACAATGTTTTACTCATGACTAAATGACATAAAACTTTAACGCGTTTATTATTTAAAGCTACCACGTAGCTCAAATGTCTCTTTGAAACGCATGCGTTTAAATAGTATACATTTATATATTTACATTCATAAAAAGTGAAGCTGAATCGATTCCATATTGTTCACAGTTTTAGGTCATAGCCTATGTCCCAAAAGTCAAGAGAGGAGAGGATGCGACCTGTGCATATTTTATATTTAAATAAACTGAAGGAAAATTGAGATGATGTCCTTGTGAGTTCTTCATTCCTGTTTTTGAGCAGAGGTAAATAACAGACATTCTGAACGCAATGACATCAGCTGGAAGTGAAATCGTAGAACATCCTTCAGGTGTGAATATGATTGTTTGACTTGGATTTGCTTATAAACTTCTTTTCTTTTACTCGGCGATTTTGGAACCAAATTGTAACCTGGCGCTCTGACAGGTTGGTTGTGGCAGAGATGCGTCTTCTTTTGTCTTTGGTAATAAATTTGCTGGCTGCGTACTCTTTCTCCAGTTCCTTCAGCTGTATCTTAGTGTAGGGGACACGTTTTTTGCGTCCTCGACGATAAGTGCTGACTTCAGGTTGCAGTGGGACAACATCTGCAAAATAGAACAGAAATATTTCCTTTAGTGAAGACAAATACTTAAAGTATACAATTTGATGGGTCAAAGCTGTTCGCCCACGTCTTAAAGCAAATGGACTATTTTGGCACTGAGAAAATCACAGTGTATATAAATATGTGTGTATATGAACAGTGCTCAAGTACACGAATTGTTGATTTGGGGGGTTGTAAAAACAGCCCCTGCAAATTGATTAACATTGTGTTATGTATAATAGTCAGCATGTGAAATGAACAGTAACGGTAAATTTCTACTCACACTGTATATTTGTTAAAAAAAAATAGAAACAGCAATTTTAAAAAATCATAAACTGCACTTAAAACTATTGGATGTGCTATGAAAGTATCTGCGCATGTGCAGCCTTTCTGTTGGTCAGTCTGTTACTTCTATTCTTTGTAAGTCTCTCTCTCTCTTTCTCTCTGTCTACCCCCCTCTCTCCTTCCCTCTCTGTTGTGTGTTTCTCTCTCTTCTTTTACGCGATCGTCTTAAATTTAACATAAGTAATTAGAGACTATGCAAATTACACAGCAGACTGTTTTGCTTACACACTCTAACAGTCAGTATCGCTGCAAACAGATGACGCTTTGGTGATGAACATTGATCTCGCTGATCACGTTTCTGTTCCAGATGTCAAAACCTGCACCGTTTTCTCCCACCAAATAAATAAAATGTCCCCGTTACCTGTTACTGCTTGGCATGTCTGACTCGTCATGCTTTCGCGAGGCAACGTAAAGCGTGTCTCGTCGTACTCTCCACCAACCTGCGTGACCTTAACTGCATTTAAAACCGAATACTTTAAACTTAAATCTTTTAATTTTTTCAGACATTGCACGTTATTGTACTATATCAAAATTGTTTGTCGGATCAAAGCTATACAACTGATATTTATTACAAATGTCAACACTGCAAAAACGATCAATAAGATTTAAAAGCTTTGGTTAGTTTTTCTCTAAATCGCCTGAAATTATACTCAAAGCAGCCACATCTGTCGTTTTGGGCTATCAAGCAAAACAATAGTTAACTTAGTTTCAATTACTAAAATAGTTTGCGATTTTTGTACAGATTTAATTGAATACTTTCTGACTGCTTACCTGGAAAAGGAGATTTCCAAAGATGTGACGACTGCGTTTGTTCCTTTGAACAGTACACCTGCCCATCCCAGCCGTTTGACAGAGCCCAGTGTTGATAGCCTTCCACTGGAATCAGCGCATCATGTCGGGGCTCGGCATGTGCGCTAATGCTGGGTACCACCGACACGTCTAAATAACTAGGGACAGCCTGGTATGAACCAGCAAAGCTCGGATAGAAAGCAAACTCCTTTGCCCTGGTCGAAAGCTCATCCGTTTGCAGCGCTGTGCTGGGTTCAGCATATTTGTCTGCCGGGTGGTACGAGCACGGCTTCTGCTGCAAGTTCACGTTATGCGAATGAGACAACCTGCAGCCATAGTAGGGATTTCCAAAATGGTACCCGTAGCCTAGGGAGGCACTGGACGACGTCTGAGGCGCAGGACACTGTCGTCCCGTGTCAGTGGAAGATATATCCGAGTACATGGAGCCCTGGTGAGTCGTGATGGTGCCCGAATGACGTCCCAGCGCAGGGTGCGATATCAGATCCCTGCAGTGAGTGGCAGGGCAATTCCCGCTTAGTCCCTCCATAGCTTGGCTTTTATTCTGACTGCTTTCATTCGGACTCTTTTCATACACGTACATTAAGGTGTCCGGCCAGCGTGGATGCAAGACGAGTGAAGTCGTCATATCACGGGCTGCAGATGCTTTTTAAAAGTCGACTACTCTACGGCGATACCTCATTTCCAACTTCATTTTACGCACGCGCATGCGCACCTCCGATTCTGAGCGTCCGGTTCGTTAATGCAAAGACACGTGACAGGTTAACGACTCCGAAGAGACTGGAGCTGTGGGCGGGTAGACTCATCCCTTTAAACTTGCACGAGCTCACATTTCACGTTCGGCTTCTGGGTTTATCAGTAGCCGCGCATATTCCCCGCAATAACGCGTTTCTTAAAGGGAAAGACCAACAGCTCGAGTTTAGCAAGAGTAAAACAACCATTCCAACTGTTTAAAACCAGAATTATTGTTTTAAATTCGTATAATAGCCTATTGTGTAAAAATAAAATAATATATTTGTGCTGTGTAAGCAAGTTTGGCTTTTGCTTTAACATGATTGTTTGCAATACCTGTTTTATTTCAGAATAATTCGTTTATATATAATATATATCTGATGTGTGTTAGGTCAATTTTTTTTTTCTATTAACGACATCACCCAAGTAGCAAACTGGAGTTGTTTATTATTTCAGATTCCTGATGTCAGATATACGTTTGAATTTCTTATGTCATTATTGTTTTCTTGGACACCACACTGAGCTCGCGTACTGTTAATCTAATGTCTGCTAAATACTTAAGAAACCTAAACTGTTTTCCCCCCACAGGCTATTAGAACTCTTTAATAGTAAACTATTCATCGTTATTTTAGCAGGACAGCACACTGCAGGACCCATGACTCAGCCCTAATATTATAAATACATGCTTTGCATGATTTCACAAACGTTTTCCATTTTTTCTGTGTAATTAGTGCATATAACGTAAATGGGAAGTTTTGTATAGGCTAATTTATACCTTTGCTACCGTAATGCATCTTATACCTTTTCTAATGTGTGGGGCAATAAACAGTTTGGACAGAAAGATTTTAAATGTCAATACAGATTTTTTTTGGACGTCCTACGTTGTTTTATAGACGATTGTCCGCGTTGGCGATCCTAACACTTCCGCGATATCACAAACTGTATCAGAAATTGACCGTTCATTTCTCACTTTGATTGAAAACATTTACTTGCTTCAAATGGTAGCTGTTCAAAAGTCCAAGGTCAAGGTAAAAAGACTAGGTCAAAGTCTAGACCGACAACAATGAACTTCACACTACCTCAAAGAAAATTGGGGCCAGACACTGCATACCAGAGGAACTGCCAGAATCCGGTTGTGTCTGCCGCGTATTTAAAATTTATAATATAAAATATTACTTGTCCAAACTAATTCAGCGTGTTGAATATGTCACAATGCAATTCGGAGAACATATATTTTAATGTGTATTAGTACAAATAATCGTAGTAGAAAATAATGCTGAATTGTAAGTTTTCGTGTTTTATATAATAACCTATTTTTATAGAACTTATAAACTTATATAAACTCTGCAAGTAGCAGATCTTAGTAGTCTATTTGACCTGAAAGGCCCTGCACTTTTAAATGTATTGTTTTGTTAATGGAATTCCAATACGTAAGGAAGATAGAAAGCATTATAGAATGTATCTAAATTTATTTTAGTCTAAAGCGATCTAAAGTCATCCGTCTTACATATAACTGAAATATTTTATAATTTAAATATTCACAAACATCTTTACATTTCGTGCGACTAAACTAAATGTTCGTGGCTATTGGCTTTACGGCTGCTGATATTTTCAGATAGCGACCTACTAAACAAAAAAATAGGCCTTAATTGTGAAACTTTTGTTTTGAAGAGGGACATTGAGAAACAGCTAAAATTATTATAACTACTATATGTGCTGTTATTTGTTATAATCAAACACAACAAGAAATGCGTCTGTAACAAAGAACAAAGCAAATAATTTACATGCTAAGCTTTTGTTGTTAATAAGTAAAATTAGCATTAATGAAATAAGCACAAATTTTACAGCTTATTTTTGTTTAACCATTTCTAAACCTCTCTTGGTAGTCATACTCCCTTCCCTGCTTTGTTCAATCAATAAATATAATTGCCAATATTCCCGATGATAAAATTGAAGAAATGTTTGTGATGGCATGGGGAGTCTAGGGTAGGCAACAAGCCAGTTTCTGTAGGATTTTATTTATATGAATATATATCAATTTCAAAATCAATTTAATCAGTTTTATAATATATATCTTTTTATACATTACCTGGTCTAAGGGCAACATCCGAAATCTCAGCATGGTTCAAAAGTTTTTTATTTACCAAGCTATTCGACACACAGGCAATACAATAGTACAAGATTCGTATCATTTAAAAATGTTTTTGCTACAGGTCAAACCATCTCTATTACTTCATACTCCCAAACTAACCCATTGGTTATTGATATAAATAATAAATTAATCTTTTAACAAACTCACTGATAACATTAAATTAAGCAATTATTTAAAAAGATTTAGTATACATTTGGGGCTGTGCGAATGTATGTTTCAGTACAGGACTGAAACCAGCAACATGTTTATGGTTAAGCAAAATGGCCGCAGTCGATCGACATGCTGCACTGATTGTATATGGAACTGGGCAACCAACGACCACACCTTTGCTTTTTTGCTTTTGCACGCATTATAGTGTATTAGAAGGGGAACAGGGTGGTTCAGATGAATGGCTAAAAGGCCTGGTAGGTAAATGATAAATTTACATACCGACCCCCTTCGATCAAGCACAACATATTTCTCAGACCAAAAGGTGAGTTTAATTTGAGTTCGTCAGTGCTTCCACACTCAGAGACTGATTAAATAAACTAGTTTTATACCTTAATATGTTGTAAGCTTACTTCACCCAAAAGTGTATCGACGTCTTTAATAAAAAGAAAGTTAACATTCGAATTTAGATGATGTAAATCCAAACATTTAGGCCTACTCAGTAGAACAACACTGCTTTAATAATACGTTCTGTAGGGTGTAATTAGAATAAAGATGTGAGTAGACATTGGGCAATAACAATGCAAATACAGCAAAGCAACAACGAAACAAGCGATTTCTTTTTTCCTCTTTGTTAGAAAACAAAACATTAAATTATACATTAAGGACCGTGTTTTTTTTCAGCTATGTGTATGCTAAAACTTTCTCTGTTGATGTGCATTAAAAATATCTTCAGGATTTTCGGAAATTCAGTGTTTTGAAAAGCTCGAGAGGGTTCAGACGAATTGTAACACCCAGAAGCGTTTAGTCGGAAGTCCAAGTTCAAGTTAAAAGGGGTAGACTAGTCAATTACTTTCGCCAGACATGCTGGCTGTGCAGACTGCTTCTGAGGAAGTTACATTTTGCCCTGATTTGCGAGAAAATGTTTAGCCCACTTTTGTCTTTTGTTTGATTAAAAGATTAAAAGTTTTGATTTTGGACGAACCCGAGCACCACGTGAAAATCACCCTTCTAAAGGCACATCATCTTTAACTTGCCATTTATATTTATTTAGTTCAAATAATATAAAATGTACATTACTTATCGATCTTTGCTTGATTAGATTAAAGCAAAATTAGATTAATTAATTAATGCCGGTGTTCTGTTATTATTATTATTATTATTATTATTATTATTATAAAATACATTTCTACCACGACCACCATTACTACTACTATTATTAAGCTTATAGTGTTTATGTTTTATTTTTTAATAAAATAAATAAAAAGTAATAAAAATAAAAAGTTCGAAGCTTACTTCAATCCATGCTTAAACTATGCGTATTTATTTCGGAGATATGGAGGGTGGCTGTTTAGCATACACGCATAGACAACACAAAGACCATATAATCAAATTATATTTATTGCATTATTGATGATGTATTTGCAACATTATATAATTAATTATATATATATTTTATTGTTTGGTTACAAACCTATACATCGATCATGTATGAATGATGGTGAATCGATCATTCAAAATATAACATAGGTCTATATCCTTAATTTTTTTTATCTATATAACATAAGAAAATAGGCAGTATGAAATGAATGTGTTTATTTAATTTATCAGTAATACGATGCCGCTAATGTAATTAAACCGCATCATCAGGCAAGGCAGTTTACATTTTAACGCATTTAAGTTTCCTTCAAATCAACAACTACATTTTTCGACAAAGTTCTCGTCATCAATATAAAAAGCAAACAAAAAAGCAAATAATAATAATAATAATAATTTCGGAATCGCTTTGCTAACTTTGATAGCAAGCATCAGATTCATTTTATCCAACCCTAAATCAAAGTCAATCCATTTTTGAAAAACCTTCAAATGATTTCTTAATTTAAGTATTCTAAATCCCTGTATTATTTCAAGCGTCTCCTTCCTTAGAATATCATATAAACCCTTTTCCTAAGGTGCTATTAACATGCTTTATTTTAACAGATACAAAATAGCACGCAAAAATCATTGTTTGTTTGATTATGCTTGAATCTGATACACATTGTGGTTCTAATGAGGCTAAATAAGCATATTTACCTATTTCTACAGACAGTGCGATAAATAGCAAATAACAAAGCTGGTATAACTTAGCTGTGGTTATTCTCGATTACGTGAAACATAGACCAAATTACAGAAGTTCAAATTTAGGACAATCCATTGAAATTAATTTTAAACAATAAGCATGAGCCATCGATTTTTCGTTTGTGACGATAGGAACACATACTCAATGCATCAAGACTTTCGTTGAAGACTTCAATGACTGATAGTTACAGCCAGTCTGGCTAGACAGGGACAAGAGCTAGAGTTCAAGTTCAAAGTCCTTTCCGACAGACAAACGTGATGCAGATGCTAGTGAAACCTTTAACCCTTTATTATACAGTTTATTTTACTTAAACAAAAACACAAAATTTGAACCAGTACCCATCAAATCTACATGTCACAAAAATGACTATCAATTTAAGGTTTCACATAGTAAAACACGGATTCTATCGCATGAAGTAAAAGCGATTCAAGAAGCCACGATTTCACGCTGTAGTAGTCTAAAGTGCACGTCCTCCTTATTTGTTCACATTAGTTTTCTTGACACTTGCATATTTTTCAGTAACTGCTAATATGCCAAATATCACACATACAGTGGGGCACACTGTAGTTTTGTTTTTGCCCTTGACTTTTTTCAAGCTACTTATTTCCGGGTAATATGTTTTTACAAATCAGTAAAACATACGTTTTTAATAAACCATTAAACAATTTTTGCAGTATATTACAAATAGTAAGCAAAATCTTAAACATTAAGTTCATTCTAAAACATCGTTTTACATTCTAGCGTTCAAAATCCACGTCTCTGTGTAACGAGTGTAATCTGAGGATATTTTTTGGACCTGGTTTTTAGGCCTTTACATTATTTTATCAGGTAGCTTAACATGCACACAGTCGAGCACACACGATGTGAATGTTTTGTTATATACCATAGTGATGTCAGTACAACATTTCAAAAGAAAATATGTTAATGACTTTTCATGTAAAGGGTATATATTACTTTAATTAGATGTTTTTGATATTAGTAGCAATAGTTGCTGTTGATGGATGAAGTAAGAGAAGTGAAATAGCAGTAATAGTTTTAAAAGAAAAATAATTCATTCATGTAGTTAGTAGACAGTAATAAAAGAATAAGACGCGATAGAGGATAAAAGGTTAGTTGTTGTTGTTGTAGAAGTACTTTTACATGATGTTTACATTTAACAGTAGTACTGTAGTTAATGATGAAATAATTTTTTGGGGGGGAATTTTGATACAGAACTGTTTTTAGGTCTACTAATTTCACTATGTCTGTACGAGAAAATTAAATACAACATTACCTCTTCTATATATAACCTGGATTTAAATGTACCTGTAACTAAATGTATAAGACTAAAAGAAAGTTCAATCGATTTTTACATTTAAATCATGTTAAACCACATGTCCACGGCTGTAGATCCAACCACATAATTTAACGAAAGTGTTTGCGAACGTTCGTTGGAGCTTTGGTTTTAGGAAACACCTGTGTCGCTTAAATATGGTTCGGACTATGTAACATACCAACGTGGTTAACTCCATAGTTCCAACTACGGCTTTGGGAAACACTTGGAACGCATCCCTGCCGTTGGAAGCAACTGTGTGTTTAGGAAACGCACCACGTTTTTAATCTCGCAGGTATCTCGAATAATAAATGTTTAGTGTCTTGTTTTGTAAATGTCTCTATTTAGAAAATTTGAGATTTTACTTGTAAGTATGCATTTCATTTTAATTTAATCATTTCCCACGAAACTTTTAATGATTTGAAACTTCCAGTATATTTGTAAAATAACGATAGGTGGAACAAACATTTAACTTCAACATTTCACATGGGATTGCGAATGGAACTGTACACTTCACATGGAATTGTACCTTACATTCATTTCGCCTTAACAACAGAAAAAATACAAATCAATTATGATCTGCAAAGCTTTATATACCCAACGCAATAGAGAGATACAATAAGTTTAGTAACATTTTATTCACTCAAGTGCATAAATAAAGTCTAGATATGAAATCTTTATCTAGAGGAAGCAGCAGTAGGGTTTTTGAATAATGAAGTCTTAAAATGCCTAAAAGCATCGAAGAGCTATAAAACGACACGTTTAAACCAGATATTAAAAGTGGAAATGTCTTTAGACTGAGTCATTTAGAATCTCTGACAAAATTCTTAAAGACAGATCTGTGGTAGATGATGCGCTTCAGACAATTAGATGTCTATTCAGTCGGTATATCCGTTAGACATCACGTAGCCTACAGCGTTGTGGAAGGTTGTTGCATATTTTTCTATTATGCAAGTTACAAAGGCATGTGTTAATTATTTAAGTCTTCTGAATGGTTGTTTAAACCATTGGACACAAAGCATCCCATATTATTTTTGTAACTAATATACAAGTATATATTTTTCTTAATATTTTTCTCTTGTACTACATCTACATGCAAAAAAAGAACATGAAACACACACTTGTGTCAACATGTTTAACATTAATAATCTGAATTTCATTATAATAATTTATTATTAATATTATTCAGTGGTACTTGTGTTATGTTAGAATTAAATGTACTGATACTTAGATAATATTTTATACAAATAACTGAACAAATGGATGTGATACAACAGCTGGACTTTTCAACAACCAAATATTATTGGTGCATTTAAAATGTAATATTTGTGCGATTTTGTCACTTTTAAAAATGACCAGTAAGCCATTCCTGAATTTTAGAAATCATTTACTAATAAAATGAAAAACAAAACAGAAACATTTGCAAGTTTTTCAAATTACACGTAAAAGCAACAACAACAGTATCACTATTCATATCTTTAATAATAATCGTATTGTATTGGTTCTATCCACTTTATTACTCTTGTTAAACTTTAGCTTAGGATTATTTTTTAACATAAATCTAATTTGAAGGTAAACATTTTCCTTAATCAATGATGAAACATGAAATAGAATATTTGCAATTTTATGTTGAATAGTGTCACCATATGATTTAATGGCATATTGTTTCCAGAGATAGAAGTTTTCAAGATACAAGATTTTAAATTAAGACAGTCATGTTCACTCCAATCTTTAGGGCAATTAACAATGGTCTACATGTACAAGGCATATCCTTTTATCAAATAATATACAAATGTCAAATATTTTTATTATTTAATTATTATTATTATTGTAGTTTTACTAGAGAACACTTAAGTTTTAACACATTTAATTACAACAAGGGATTTCCTCATATTTTTAGGTTGTGTTTGTGTACTCAGTAGTATTTATCCATCCATCCATTATCTCCCGCTTTATCCTCTAGTAGGGTCGCGGTGGGATTTAGTAGTATGTAGTAGAAGTTTAATACAACTCTATGTTTTAAAATGAAGCAATCTTTTGTCTTTAGCTTTGTTTACACATTAACCTTACAATTAATTAATGATTAAGTAATATTTTTTTTCAAATATGAAAACTAGTGTAAGAGGGTTGGAGAAGTGTACTGTTAACTGTAACTATTTTGTATAGCCATTTTGGACATGTCCCTACAAGGCTTGCTTTTTCTATTCCTTTGGAAATATATATCTATTTTTCCTCAGACTTGGATGAGTTCAGTTACATTTCTTCTTTATCAGTGATGGGAAATTTGGTGTTTTTTGCTGCCTTCATTATTCACTGAAGAGTTTTGGATGGCATCTTCACATATTTTTTCAGCAGTCTCTTTATAGAACATGGTGAGGACTGAAGCTGAACGTGGGCCTCTTCAGAAAGTTGTGCCTCCACTTTCCATAGGCTGTAACTGGTCTTAAAGTTTAATGAGGACTTGGTATGACGAACATATTTTTTTTTTAACACTTCTACATATATAATTTGGGAAGCCCAGTGCCCAACAGCAAGAGACATTGAAATAAGATAATATAAAAAAAAAAAAAAAAAAAAGGGCATTTTATCTTTTTAGATTTGTATTATTATTATATACAAGCTTAAAGCTATGTTCATGAACAGACACGTTTGTATGTTTGTAAAAAAAAATAATAATAATAATATATATATATATATATATATATATATATATATATATATATATATATATATATATATATATATATATACACACAAAATTAATATTGCAGTTAAAAGGACTGATTGTAGGCCGCTATCAATTTATTTATTTATTTATTAAGTTTGTAAATTTTAAAGGCAACACAGACAAACATATCCACACTTAGGGGTGTTTTAATTCATATACTTGTGTGTTTCTTAAATGTGTGTGGAAATTAAAGTTCATCGAAAGATCCCTAAAATGGAGAAACATGCAAAATTCCACACAGGTATTAAACCATTTTGCTGTGAAAAGAAAATGCTTTTCTACTGTTTTAGGTTACTGTTAAGATCCAGTTAATTAGAAAATAATAATAACACTACCATTAATCTGAAAGTTGTAAATAATGCAAAATGTACAATCCATTGTCATTACTTCAAGAAACAAAAGCACATAATGAAAATCAAAACCACAACCAAAACTACAACTGGCTGAACTCTTTTAATGATCAAAACTTCCCCTTAAAATTTAATGATTTCATGACCTGCATGTGTTTCTCACAAGGAAAAGAAGTCCCCACAATGTGAACGTCTAAATGTGGTTTGATGTCCACACTGGAGCTTCTTTGTAAGTTTTCAGATAGGGCAGACTGGAGGTTAGTAGGAGCAGCCAAATAATCAAGGACAATCATAAAAAAGAGCACCAGAAAGAATTAATATGTGCAGTTCTGAGAGAAGCAAAAATACAGTAAAATAAGTAATACACACACAGCCAACACTCTTCTTTTAAGATCACTTCAAAGGACTGCATGTAAGAAAAAAGGGTAATTGACAGATGCCCCCTTGATGTAAAACTCTAGTATAATTATCCAAGACATAATGTTTCAAGTGAGTTTCATTTGAGTAAAATATACCAATCAGGTTTACATTGTGGTTCTCTGTTAGTCAAATGTTTTAGCGTTTGGCTGCACAAAAAGATGGCCCATGACATTAAAGAACCGCTATCAGCGTCAAATGCTACCTTTTATCCAAAGTCAGTTCTGCAGCATAGACTAATGAATTAAAGTTTTTAAAAAATCCTCATATTACATAAAATATTTAATAATGCATTGTTGTAATCAACTGTGTTTTGTGTTTGGAGATCACAGCTCCTCCTGTCAGACATCCTCCAGTCAGGTCTCAATTCACCACTAATTTTGGTTCCCAAAATGGCTATTACTAATTCTACTGTATGTTATTTTTACAGGCATACAAAAACTATATTTAGGTTTCTATTAGAAATTTACTCTTGGGTTTTTAACTTGAGTATAAGATAAAACCCAAAGAAATTACTCTACAGCATGTGTCAATTCTTATGTTCACCTAAATTAGTCAATAAAAAGAACCATTAATATTTAATAAAGGTAACAGTGGTAACTTGGTCGATACTGTTGTCCAATAGTTTTTTTGATGTCCCAACTTTTTATAAAAAATTGCAAACCTTAAGGCTCATAAAGTACCAACAGACAATAAATCAAAACCTAAGTGCTACAACCACAATGTTGGGGCCATGGAACCATTGATCTTTCTGTAGAAGAATGTTTTAAATCTCTCAGTGAAATCAACCAAAAATAAAATTTGTCCACTGTTTTTTGCTTATCAAATACAAAAAGTGAAAACATCCATACAAGACGTGTCCCTGGAGCAGCACCCTGTAAGGTTGAGAAAATGTATACACCCTGTGGTTCAGTAATTAACCCTTGTGATACATACTGTAAATTGTGCTATGGGTTAAATTTACTCTTATTGTATTCATATTTCTCAAATTTCATAAAGAGCAGCATCCTCAGTGATAATAAATGCACATTAAGGTTGTTGCTGTAGCATCTTGATAGGTTGTAGGAACTTGCAGCTGGAAACAACTCTAATGTAACAGAATGTGCAATTAGAAAAGTTATGACATCATTATCGAGCAACAGAAAGAATTTAGCATGGTGCAGCAAGACATTACGACAACACTGACTAAAAAAAAGGGGCTGAAAATGCAGGTACTTAGTAATGAGAGCTCTCCAAATTACCATGATTTCAGTGCCCCACACTCTACAAACAGTAACATAGTTAATTATAAAATTTTAAAAATTATAAATTAAAAAATATAAAATAAAGCCATTTATCTGAATCATGAATTATTTATGTTCATAAATTAATGGAAATAATCACGTGCTTAAGTAAATTAAAACATTTTAAAACATATTTTAACAAGACAGAGGTGAGGAATAGTTATTATGTTCAGTAGACCTCTTGCAAAATGCACATGCAATTTAAAAGAACCAGCATTCAAATACGTTAGATGCACTTTGAATTTGCTGATAAATTTTTGGATTGTGGTTTGAAACTTTATAGCATAATATTCACAATCTGCAGCGTTGTTGTTAGAAGATGTGTGCAGTGGATTTAAATCTCCTACATCACAATTCTAACAATAAAATGTCTGAGCACGCAGCCTTGGCGATGCTGCTCCTGCAGCTAGAGGGGGCGGGGCATCAGTCAAGAGCTTACACCTCCCGTTTAACCAGTCGGTTACTTTTGTCTACGTGTGGCACAAAACAAACCATATTGTTAACTTTTTAAATGTCAGTTGTGTCACATTTCATAAAAAAACAACATTAATTAAAACCAATTTAAAAAATGTAAACGTTTCAACATGATCCACAGACCAAATTCATTTAATTTCCTGACGATTGCCGCAGTCGATTTTTGGAATCTGGGCTGGATTTCCCAAAAGTGTCGTAGCTAAGAACTTCGTAACTTCGTACTTAAGAACGTTCTTACATTTACGAGCCTTTCCCGAACGCATGCGTAACTTACGTCGTTCTTAAAATCGCTCGTAACTTACGAGTACTCAGACCCACTCGTAACTCACTAAGAAGTTCGTAACTGGCAGCGAACAAAGACTCACAGACGCACTGGTTGTTTAAATCGCACAGAAATAAAATAAGCACTAATATTATCACCTAGAATTCGGTAATTTAGTCACGTATTCTTTTTAATACATTATCATTATTTTATAGATATCTTTAGTTTCCAGATTTAAAAACATATATATATATATATATATATATATATATATATATATATATATATATATATATATACACACACATCCTTCATCTTCCACTTTATGCACTATTAGGGTCGCGGTGGGGTTCCCCATGCCCATCCAGGGGAGAACTCGGGTGCTGGTACACCCAGGACAGGGCACCAATCCATCACTGGGCACACACTCACTCACACAAACACACTTTATATGGGGCAATTTGGAGAACTCAATTGAATTCATCCATGTTTTTTTGGACTGTGGGAGGGAACCAGAGGAAATCCATGCGGACATGGGGAGTACATGAAAACTCCACCAAGATGGGGATATATATGCATCAGAAGGATTTAGGTTTTCACCAGCACAACACAACATTGCAGTTGGTGCTGCTGGCTTAAATCTTCCTGATGAAGAATGTGAGAATGATGAGAGTGAAGACGGCATTCATGTTCCTGCCAAATACAGTTTATTCCTGATCTATTAGTTGAATTGCAAGCACTGATAGTTTGTGATACATCCTCCACTTTCTTCTTTGTTGGTGGAACTATCTTGTTCTTTGGAAAATAATGTAATAATGTAAATAATTTGTCTTTTTGTTCTACTTAATCAGGCATCTTATTTAGTTTGCTTTCAGAAATGTGTATATTACGCTGCTGGTTAGCCATGTCCCTTAATAATGCATTCAGGTTAAAAGTGCACCCATTGACAAGCTTGCTTGGTAAGCGATTGGTCAAAAATTGGTTGTTTCCCGCTTTTTGTAACAGTAGCCGAATTTAAATATGATTATTTATTGTTTATATAGTTTTTTTTATAATTTCTAAATTAATTGTTTAGTTTTTGTGCATTATAATGAGAGATTGTGTGGTAATCTGTGATTCAGTTCTCGACTGAAGGTTTCTTTTCAGGGGCGGAGTCTACAAAGAACGACTCCAAAGTCTCTGTTAGTCAGGAGACTTAAGAAGGTTTTTGGGAAAGCGCCGTAAAATTCGCGTTCTTAAAGTTACGTCGTTCTTAAAGTTGTTCGTAACTCGCTAAGAACGTTCGCTTTCGGGAAATCCAGCCCTGACAAACAAAGGAATTTAAAATTTGTGTCAGTGTATTGATGTATGAGTAGTTTGTCAGTTTATTGTATTTCTTTGCGATTTGAACAACCTGTCTGTCTGTGAGTCTTTGTTCGCTGCCAGTTACGAACTTCTTAGTGAGTTACGAGTGGGTCTGAGTACTCGTAAGTTACGAGCGATTTTAAGAACGACGTAAGTTACGCATGCGTTCGGGAAAGGCTCGTAAATGTAAGAACGTTCTTAAGTACGAAGTTACGAAGTTCTTAGCTACGACACTTTTGGGAAATCCAGCCCTAAGAAACAGGTTTAAGTCGTTCTTTGTAGACTCCGCCTCTGAAAAGGCAGCGTCAGTCGAAAACTGAATCACCGATTACCACACAATTCCTTATTAAAACATTAGACGTATGGCACAAAAATCAGCAATTCAATAACAAAATATTTAAAAAACTATATGAATAATAAATACTCATATTTAAATCACTGTTATAAAAAGCTGGAAAGAAAATTATTTGCAATTTCAATTAATCGCTTACCAAGCAAGCTTAGAAATGTGTATGCAATGAGCTTGGCCAGCCGACAGCGCAAAAGAAAAACATCTCAAACTCAAATGCTTATGAAATGATTATTTAAAAAAAAACTCTTTTCCATTCACTGCTACAAATATTTGAGTATAAGGTTTAGGTAAAATAATGTGTATTGTTTCCTGTGTTCCTTTCACCTCTTCAGGTACTTCGTCAGGAACTGGAATGTCGACTTCTTTCTCTCCCTTCATCCTCACTTCCTCAGTTTCTTCATCTGGAAGGCTTATGCCAGCACTTACTGCGATGTTGTGCAGCATAGCGCAAACAACAATGATGGCACCTAAGCCCCCCTGATGATTTATGTAGGCACATAATTCGCATTTTCCATCTGATGTGTGCCAGTTGTATCTTTGCACAGCCTCTGTCTGTGGATTCAATATGGAGTTTGAAGGTACCTTCAAAGTGGGTAACCAATGTCACCTAGAATATACCTAACAGCAAAAGCACCATGTTTTGCCATCTGGCAGACACCAAATAAAAATAAAAATCAAGTTCTTACTGGACACTTGGCCACAATGTCTGTAAATAGGCACTAATAGTCACAAACAACTTTTAAGCCTGAATATTTTAAGCCTGAATATGCTTTACGGCTGTTAGGATAGAAGAGGGATATATGGGGATAAATGTGTCATTCACTGCACCAAACTATTCCAGGAATTGGTACGTATTTTGGTTTAATACAATGCATTTCTGCTTTGTGGAAATTGTATGTCCATATTTTCACGTTTATCACACAAGTACGATGTACAGCCTTATTCTGTGTAACTTATAACACAAGGACTACATACCAGACTTAACACATGTTCTCAATTCAAATTCATTTTTAATCAATCAGCTTGTAATTAGCCTATCAAGCTTAGTTGGCTATTTTGTTGCATGTAATTCGCACAGAATATATTCACGGATTCAAAATTACAACTGACACTACAATAAACAATGAATAAAAAAATGCGTATATCAAATACATCAATAATAATAATAATAATTATAATAATAATTATAATTATAATAATAATAATACTAAATGAAATGATAGATGGTTCAGTCATTGAATTTTAGTTTTGTTATTTTTGTGTCAGTGCGTCTGTGAGTTTTTGCGCACTGCCAGTTACGAAGCACTTAATGTGTTACCAGTGGGTCTGACTACTCGCATGTTACAACGTAAGTTACGAATGCGTTCGGGAAAGGTTCGTAAATTTAAGAATGTTCTTAAGTATGAAGTTACGAAGTACTTAGCGTTACGATACTTTTGTACTTTTGGGAAATCCAGCCCAAACCACTCGAGATTAACGAACGAAGACACACACAAACACACACACACACACACACACACACACACACACACACACACACACACACACACACACACACACACATATATATATATATATATATATATATATATATGTACCAGTATAATTACTTTAAGCTGTATGCTTGTAATTAAACGCATCTGTACATTACATATTGTTTCATTTCTACTCCTTTAATTTGATTGTTTGTATTAAAATTTGCTCTTATATTATCATGGTTAAGGGACGTTTCCACAGTTTTATTGTGGAATTGTCAACCACCGCAGACAAAAGCAAAAACCCTGTTTGTAGTGTTAATTGAGCGGGCTCTCATTCTCCTAAGTGAACTCAGTACTCTCCGCCATGCATGCATCCTCAGCCCACACCCTGTCTAGCCTGACTTTTATAGTGTTCCAGGAGCAAAGAGTGTTCTTCAAAAATAGCAAGAAAAAAATGTCATCACAATTAATTGAATGTCAAAATTACGTGTTGTCGTGCAAAGTGCACGAGTGAGTTTACGGAAAACTAGGCTTAGTTTGTTGCCCCAAGTTGTAGAGCCAAACCTCAAGCCTCAAACTAAAGTCATGTTGGGTGGTATCTTCAAGCATGGTGCCTGGCTTTCCATTATGAGCCAATGGAGAAAATGTTTAATCTCAGCTCCATCAGTGTCTCTCTGTTTGGCACTCCATCATCCTCCATGCTATAATTCCCTATTGTTAATCCTTCTTTTTTGACACCTATGTTGGAAATCACGCTTCATTTCCATTATGGCATTGCTCCTGTAGTTAATTAACTCCCATCTGTTTTTACTTAAGTCCACTGATGTCACCACTCCCCCTCCCAAACTAACACTGACTCCACAGCAAAATAGAAGCTTCTGAAAGCTGTCTTTAATTAAATAACCAAGAAGCATTTGTCACTATTTTTGCCTTTTGATAAAACCTCCACTAGAACACATAGCCAACACTCACTTTCCTAGCTAGCGTCATACTGAATTCAAACAGGCTGCAAAGAAGGGTGCAGTCATAAATCAGAAACTCTGCCCATGAAGGTTTGACACTGTAGCTTTGACACCTCAGGATCTAGGAGAAAAAAAAAACAGTGTTATTCATCTCTTATGCATATGCAAATGATAGTGAATTATGTTGTTTAATTTTCAAGAAAATTATAAAGGGTTTTTAGTACAATTAAACACTGCAGTTGCATTAAAACAACTGCACTCCTGTGTTTCACATTTATAAGAACATTGTAGTCTGTTTTTCCTCATTCGTGATTAAGTCATAATGCCTGGGTGTGGACTAGATGCTTGGGGCTGTAAGTTGCAGTGTGCTGTGAGAAAAGGTGCATAGTGGTTCAACATTTTTACAGAAAGAGGCTGTAAAAACACACACACACACACACACACACACACACACACACACACACACACACACACACACTGAAGGAGGGCAAGCCTAAGGGTCTGCCCTCTGGACCAAGTCTGTCTGAGTATTTAGAACAGAGCAAGCCATGTAGGAGGAGTTGATGCCTGAGGCCAACACGTCCCCCATGAGTAAAGAAAAAAAGAAAAGAAAACCACATCATACCAAAAAGAGGTATTTCTTCCTGAAACAGCTTACCATATCCATATCCAAAATTATGAGGCAGAGATTTTAATGCCATTTTGAAGAAATAAGATTTATTTAAATTCTGAAACATACTGCTCATTCTTAATGTTGGAATAGAAAGAGTTTATATATTTTAAAAAGCGATATTTGGTTAATTTTTAGGGAGCTTTGATTTACATTGTTATGTAAATTGAAATCTTTCGACACCACCACCTACCATTTGGAAATTGGTATGGCAACATACCATTTTACTGGAAGTGACTTTAGCTGTCATGCACTTTACCACTGAGAGAAGTTTCTTTGCATCACATGCATGTACAATTGTGTAACTTAATTATTACGATAGATCCTAATAGCTGGTTGATAGGTTGTTCTATTGTTCCAATATTCATTATTCAAATACATTATAAATTATATATTGTTTTCCTCTAATTGAACTGCCTTTCTCATTTCATTTTCCAGTTTTTTTTTTAGTATTTGTTTCTCTCAAAGAACATATTAATACATGTTTCCTTGGAGTGCAGCAGGAAGCAACTGGATTTCATTTCTTTTTAAAAGAAAAAAAAGGAATTTACATGTTCTTCTTTAATCTGTGTGGGTTTCCTCTGGAAAATCACCTTAGAATAATATGTGAGTGAATGTGTGTCTGCTCTGTGATAAACGGGTGCCCTGTTCAAAATGTTTTCTTGCTGTTTGTCCAAAGAGTGATCTGCTTTAATACACCATCTACACCAATTTGAATAACTCTCTAAAAGATTCAGTGAATGCAGGTTTGGTTGTTGTTCCACAAGCCTTAAAACCACTCATTGTTTTTTTTGTTTTCTGGTTTAGTAATTATCATCACATATTCATTTTCATTAAGGAAGCATTTGAAAGTAAGCAAGAAGACATTTCACCAAAGAAAAATCTGTACACAAACAAAATACAGCCTTTGTTTTTGACCCCACATGTCCCTAGACAAATCAAATAAGGATTTGAGAAAAGCGAGCCTAAGAGGGGGAGAAAAACAACTTTGCGACATGGTTGTGATCCTGCACTCTTTCTTTTCCTACCCTATTCTCCTTAACACTAAAAGTCATAAAAATGCTTTCCTTTTACATGCTGTGTTCAAAGTGTGTACCTCCCTCATCTTTTCTTCTTTTTTCCTTTTACTTTGTCTAATATTATTCCCCTTACCAGCACATTAGTTTACCACTGTGTAGCAGGTTAGAAAAACAGTTTGTCATTTTACTGCTAAACAGTAAAAGAACATTGTCTAGTGTATTTTCGTCTTTTGACTAAAAGACTAAAAATTTAGCCTGTTTAGTCTTTTTTTTTTTCCATAAATTAATTTCTGCACTCTGATATTTCTTTATAGTATTTAAAACCAAGGCTGGACACCATGGTAATCAATCAGTT
The DNA here is from genome assembly GCA_019802505.1 of Corydoras sp. C115. Classification (NCBI taxonomy): domain Eukaryota; kingdom Metazoa; phylum Chordata; class Actinopteri; order Siluriformes; family Callichthyidae; genus Corydoras; species Corydoras sp. C115. The sequence continues at coordinate 547,914 of JAFMOC010000056.1, read as the reverse complement.
TCAGTAAATCAGTTCATAATTTGTTCAATGAGCTTTTAGTCCAGTGGAGGTGTAAACCGACTAAAGCCAACCTACTGAAGCAAGCTGTGAACATTGGCAGTCCACCAGTAATCCTATCTGTCTGTTTTCCAGCTAATGACTGCATGCCTGCTGTGTTTGTGTGGGAGACTGTGCATGTGTGATTGTGTGTTTCCTGTAGACAGGCAGATGCTAATAACACCAAATTTTTACGAAAGACCGAGGGTTACTGGCCATCCTATTTAAAATGCATGCCACACAACCAGCACCACCCACAGCACTTAGATCTGTCATCACTGACATTCCATTTACACTCTTAACAGATGGACACGCCATGATAGGAAAGTGCAACAAATGATATGACTGCTGCTTAGGAGGGCAAACATCTCATAGCCCACACTCCCAATAATGGCAGCATGCAGTTGAATGAATATGCACAACATATCAAAAAAAAATAAGCTGGCAGAAGGACCAGATCATCTGAAAACAAAAACTAATAGCTAGCGGTAGGACATGCATAAATAGACATATCGGTGGGATTGATGAGCTCAGCTGGTGGGGAAAATCTGCTGCACTCAGCTCCTGATGTCCGGAGGGCGATCTTTTAAGGATGCAGATATTTTGCTGACAATTCCCTTCCCTTCTAAATTGACTTTGGAGAATAGGTGGAGCATGTGCCTATATGGATGTGTAACAGGAACGAAAAAGAGAAAGAGAGCGAGTGTCTTGAGGGAAAACAAGTGAAAATCTAGAGAAAATGCCAGAGGTGCAGAAGCTGACTGCAGATGTCCAAATAAGCTGTAAATCATTGTAAGAACCTGGGGATGCTCAAATGTTTTTTGACTGAATGTGTCTGCCAGCCCAGGGGCTCCTGAATGACTAAAACATTAATAGCAGTCCTCAGGGCAGCCACACACTCCCCCATCCTCGACCAACCACAGTCTGTGCAAACACACACACACACACACACACACACACACACACAGACACACACGCATACACGCACACAGACTCATGCACAGATGTACACAGGCAAAATGGTGCCCATTCACATGCTTACAGAGATGGTGTCTCTGTGCTGTCCATGTGCACAAAGTGTCCATTTAGGTGTGCATTCTCATTCGCAAGAGCTCTAAAACTGCCAATGGCATCTCGTCCTAGAGCCATGAATCACGTTACAGGTGTTCCATTTAACACAGTTGCACAAAAAAAAAGCAATTTATGGCCCTTGTTGTACTAAGGCCTGTGGAACCAGAAGTGACACAGAGCTACAAAACAAGTTAAAACCACTTACCCATTATGACAGATGCCACAAACGCACCACAACATAAATCATTCAAACTTGTGCACAATTATATACCACATTTTTGTTTTATTTTTTGCAGCTTTTGCTTAGTGTCAGCTCATCTATGTCTCGTCTCATATGTGCCTTGTTCTACGTGACCAGCCATCTGCAAAGACAGTTGTTTTTTTTTGTACAAATCCTTTGAAGGATAAATACATTAATTTTAATGCGCACTAATATAAAAGACACTAAAACTTGTGAGCAATATTCTATTTGTTTTGACATATTTAAAATAAACTGGTGTGTTGGGGGGGGGGAAAAAAATCTAATTTTTATGTCTGATTCTGAGCTAAGGTTTAATTGGTTATAACGAAAATATTAAAGTTATGGCCACCAACCCTAAATTAATATAGGGTTGGCACCATTTGTCAAAATGGTAATAAAAATCTCACAGAGCATATTTGCACACACACACACACACACACACACACACAATAAAATATTAAATGTGTCATTATGTTTGTAGAGGTGACTTTTTTTGTTTAATTGGGTGTTTTACCAAAAGACATGCACATGTTTTAAAATGTGTATAAATTAAAAAGGCACTATTTACTTTAAAGGCTGAGCCTCATTTAGAAAATGGTATAATCTTAAAATCTCTACAATAGCATTTGGATTTGGATTAGCTTCACATTGACATGCGTTAAAGACATATTTGCAATAATGTTTAAAAAAAGAAATGATGTCTTTCTTTTGTGAGGTCCGGCCTCAGTGTGACAACACAACACACTGCATACTGCACACAGCACACAGAACAGAGCACAGAGCACACAGCACACAGAACAGAGCACAGAGCACACAGCATACTGCACAGAGAACACAGCATACACAGCACACTGCATACTGCACACAGAGAATACAGCATACACAGCACACTGCAAACAGCACACAGAGAACACAGCACAGAACACACAGCATACTGCACAGAGAACACAGCATACACAGCACACTGCATACTGCATACGGCACAGAGCACACAGCACACAGAGAACACAGCACAGAACACACAGCATACTGCACAGAGAACACAGCACACTGCATACTGCACACAGCACAGAGCACACAGCACAGAACACACAGCATACTGCACAGAGAATACAGCATACACAGCACACTGCATACAGCACAGAGCACACAGCACACAGAGAACACAGCACAGAACACACAGCATACTGCACAGAGAACACAGCATAAACAGCACACTGCATACTGCATACAGCACACAGCACACAGAGAACACAGCACAGAACACACTGCATACTGCACACAGCACAGAACACACAGCATACTGCACAGAGAACACAGCATACACAGCACACTGCATACAGCACAGAGCACACAGCACACAGAGAACACAGCACAGAACACACAGCATACTGCACAGAGAACACAGCACACTGCATACTGCACACAGCACAGAGCACACAGCACAGAACACACAGCATACTGCACAGAGAACACAGCATACACAGCACACTGCATACTGCATACGGCACAGAGCACACAGCACACAGAGAACACAGCACAGAACACACAGCATACTGCACAGAGAACACAGCACACTGCATACTGCACACAGCACAGAGCACACAGCACAGAACACACAGCATACTGCACAGAGAACACAGCATACACAGCACACTGCATACTGCACACAGAGAATACAGCATACACAGCACACTGCATACAGCACAGAGCACACAGCACACAGAGAACACAGCACAGAACACACAGCATACTGCACAGAGAACACAGCATAAACAGCACACTGCATACTGCATACAGCACAGAGCACACAGCACACAGAGAACACAGCACAGAACACACAGCACACTGCATACTGCACACAGCACAGAGCACACAGCACAGAACACACAGCATACTGCACAGAGAACACAGCATACACAGCACACTGCATACAGCACAGAGCACACAGCACACAGAGAACACAGCACAGAACACACAGCATACTGCACAGAGAACACAGCACACTGCATACTGCACACAGCACAGAGCACACAGCACAGAACACACAGCATACTGCACAGAGAACACAGCATACACAGCACACTGCATACAGCACAGAGCACACAGAGAACACAGCACAGAACACACAGCATACTGCACAGAGAACACAGCACACTGCATACTGCACACAGCACAGAGCACACAGCACAGAGCACACAGCATACTGCACAGAGAACACAGCATACACAGCACACTGCATACAGCACAGAGCACACAGCACACAGCATACTGTACAGAACACAAAGTACAGAGCACACAGCACACTGCATACAGCACACTGTACAGAGCACAGAACACACAGCATACTGCACAGGGCAAACAACATACTGTACAGAGCACAGAACACACAGCATACTGCACAGGGCAAACAGCATACTGTACAGAGCACAGAACACACAGCACAAAGCACACAGTAAACAGAATACAGCCACAGCACAGAGCAGCACCTGATGGTCGGCCATTTTAACTGACCTTCCATTAAACTGCTAACATGCTAGCATCTGCACTGTTAGCATGCCAGCAATTTCAGTAGACTTTTCATAATGATTGTTCATTACAGTAATAAATTATTATTAGTTTTATGGTTATTTAGACAATATATAATTATTTAACACAGTAACGCTTACAATCACAGAATAACAGTTCTAAAAGTACAACTTTTAATTCCATCGCATTATTTTTGTCTTGTTTTATATAAAAGTGATAAACCAAAACATTGGCACATTAATGGAAAGTCATTAACAGTGTTTGTTCTTTAAAAAAAATAAAATGAAATTACGACGGAAGTAGATCAAAGTTGTGGGGACAATTACAAAAGCGTTATTAATAACCACAGCTTTAAAACACAAATAGCGCTGATCCAAGTTTGTTTTGTAAATTTAAAGTAGCATGTTTTCTCTTTACTCAGTGGCTCGTTCAGTAATAATTATAATAAGCTCCTACAAGGAGGAAGTTTTTTTAGGCTACACTTGTAGTATTTAGACAAGCAATTAGCTTATATTTGCACAATCGTGGACCAAACATTGTATCATGCCTGAAATATGTGTGGGCTTTTTTGCGTCGTTAACTCTTCATACCAAAGTTTTTAGTTTTGTCGGAATAAATAAAAAAATCTTTATAAATACTCCACAAAGAAATCTCAAATCATAATTTATATTATGAATTATAAATTAACTATTAATTGTTATTATTATTATTATTATTATTATTATTATTATTATTATTGTTGTTGTTGTTGTTGTTGTTGTTGTTGTTGTTGTGGTATACATTTTTCACGTATTTATTTGTGCGTTTTACAATAATTTTAGTTATTCTGACAATTCTTATCACATTGTACCCATAGGTTAGTAACATCAATGACAAAAATCGTGATTAATCGCATTGCCACAAGCCAAAATCGCGTATGTAGGCAACTTATGTATGTATAAATGTTCACAATGTTAGATGTGATGTAAAAAATATATTTTTAAAGAGATATTTTAAAGAGATATTCACCACAACACGCTAACTAAAAGGCTTGAAATTTTATACTATAACGGTAAAATAAAAATTGCTTATATTTTGAATTTAATCTTAACCAAAAATGTTATGACTCTAGTGCAAACACATTCAGAGTGTATGCCACACCTACAATAATTATACAACGTAATATACACAACGAGTATTAGGCTATATTAATATAACTTAAAAGATCAAATCAACGAAGGCATATCATTATACAAACAATACATCATCCTTTAAATAAATATAAACTGTGTACTAAGCCGAGGATATTTTTAATTCTGTGGCTGTGCAATCCCACAACAATGTTGGCATTTTTAGTGCTGTTTATGAGGGTCTCACTGCCCCCTGGTTGCCAAATCGTCTACTGCAGAATTGCCTACGGTGTTACTTCATAACATGGGCACCACTACAACCTTATCACTACAACCTTATGCTATTTATTAGTCTTTGTAACACTTAATTTAATATTCAAACCAAAAACAGGTAGACAGAGGGTGCAATCCAGTATTTCCAAATGTTTTAGCTTCGCTCTTCTTTTATGCAACGCAGTTTAAAAAAAACGCAAATTATTATTTCTGCTTAGAACAAATTGTATAGTCTAGTATTGGTTTTGACTAAAGTTCAACACTACCATTGAAGCCTGGCACAAGTACACATTACACACACACTTACCCAAACAAACAATCACTCAACGTGTGCTATGTTAATGAAAAGGCTTCGGCTGCTTATTTTAAACACGTATCTGTTGCTCAGTGTCAGATTTTACCTACCAACTAAAACAATTCAACTCAGGCTTATTATCCACTTTGTTAACAGATCAAAATCATCCTTGCCTACATGCAAAGCCTCATGAAGTTTGCAGACATGACTCTTCATAGCAGTGTTAAAATAGTCATGCTGTAGACCGAGCTAGAAATGTTAAAGAACCAACTTTTGTTATTGAGCTGGTACGTCAGCACTAGTTACTATTACAGTAGGCTACTCATGTTAAACCAATGTACAGATAGATGGCGGGATAACCTTTACCAGACGAAATGTTTTACAAATTGCATATTAAATTGTGGGTGCTTATCTACATGAGACTGGATAGTTAAACATATTATTAAAATTAAATTAAATAATAATTTCAACAAAATAAAACCCTGAACCAGATCATGAACCTTTTAGTTATACAACCCAATAGAACCTCGTATCTTTACACGACCCCTTCCCCAAATTAGCAGGGATTAGTGCGCTGAGCGTTAATTCGCCTCTAGGTGGCAGCGCAGCACTTTTTGACAGCCGTCTATCTGTATTAATTAATTAGTTTCTCTATGTTCTTGTAAGTTGCTTTGGCTTCAGTCAGGAGCGTGGGGAAGGTTTCGAAACAGGGGCGTGAACAGGAGGGTTTGTAACAAATCATTTTGGTTACTTTTGTAATTATAACTATCAAAATATAGAAAATTGTTGTTTATATTGTATAACACGAGCATTTTCTAGTTATGGGTGGTTAGCGATTTCAAGCTTCATTTGGACTCGTTTCCTGTTAGAGTTATAGTGTTAACACTTTGAAGGGTGTCAGCCATGTTGCAGTCTTATCAACGCTGATCTTAGTTCACTAAGTCCCAAAAGCTTTGTGTTCTGTTGTGTACAGACGATAGCTGCAAACGAACTAAATTGTAGGCAAAGCTGTGTTTAAAAAAATCACAGAATGGCCTACTGAATTAGAAGCCATTTTAAAGTAAGCTTCCACAGCACACTGTGCTATCCCATGATTCAACTTAAAATAAATCAATTGATTATGGCAGAAAGTTGGGAGTCAATTTTTGTAAAGTATAATTAAGACATAACCACAATATGATTTGGTTTGTTATCAAATTGGGATTTTTTAATGTGTAGTGGAACTTTTACAGTGGAGGTCTGACCTCTTGTCAAATGATGTTTCTAATATTTCCATATGGATCGGTGGCACTTATTCGGACAGATTATGGCCCCACCTTATCCAAAAGTGGCTCAAATCTAGGTAACACTCAAATCTTAACCCAATGTCAACCTGGTGTGATTTGGAACATGTGGACCACTTGACGTTTTTATATGTGGGCCACTTATGGCTCACATGTGGAAAGCAGTGCCATGTTTTGTTACTCGTGGGCCGTATAATTGTTCACAGATAAGGCCCATCTTGTGCTGATATGCGGTTTGTTAAAGTCAGCAGTGTAGGATCATATGTCATCATATGAACTATTATACCAGAGCAGAATGTTGCCTTGTTTGGAACCTTTGTACGGAAAAAAAAAAAACACGTTATCTTTTTTATGTGATTAACCCAATCGATCAGTCCAGTCCACCAAAACTCTCTCGCTCTGTTTGTAATTGTAACAAAGTCTATGAATAAGTTTCTTATTAATGCTATGTAATTAAAAGATGTTTTAAAATGAATTCTAAATAAAGCTTGTTTTTCCAAACGGACAATGCGTGAGATTGATTCTGCTTTAGGCGTGTTATTAAAATTTGTGGAATAAGACTGTCACAAGACTCCATAAAAACCCTTCAGTCTGGATTTAGATTTAGATTTATAAATGCAGTTTGTATGTAAAACTACTGGCCAAAAGTTTAAAACAGCCCAAGATTTCCAGGTTTTATTATTGTTTTCACAGTTCAATGTCTGAGATTTACTTTAAAATGGAAGCTTAGTAGAAATAAATTAGTCTATATATATATATATATATATATATATATATATATATATATAGTCTGGATACTGTGTGGGACATTCCATTCTTTGAAGACTAACCCTCTGTCCTTGTCTTCTCAGGTAGTTCTAACAGAACCTAAAATACTGTTTTGGATCATTGACTTGCTGTAATATAAATCCCTGACCAATTAGGTTTAGACCATATGGAATTTCATGGAGCTTCCATATACTGTGTGAGCGCTTAGCTTCAGTATAACAGTCACCAACGCTGGATCCAGCTTCAGACCATTAAGCTTCATCCTCCTTGTTTGGTTTCACATACTAAGAGGTCATCCATTCACTTAATTGATGGAAGACAAAAACCTATTTATGTACAAAAGATTTCAAAATTTAATTCATCATCCAAGACTTGTGCCTTTTCTGCATTTCGGATTGTTTACTGAACCTGAACACAATATCGATGTGTTCTAAAATATTTAGCCGCTAGTATACTTTAAAAATGTAGTTAAATTCTACATCTTCACAAGACCAGTCAATTCTATTAGCTTTCAAAAGGAATGACTGAGTGGACTTATATTTAGATAATATTGGCCACTGCCCAGCATAACGAATAGAGCACAGATCAGGATGTGGATTGACTGTTTATGAGATCTGGAAGCTTCCTTGTTTCAGCCTTTATGGTTGCAATCTCAGCTTCCAGTGCTGTAGCTTCTTGGCTGACATAGAAAATATATAGGTCTTCTTTTTATTGATCAAATGTTAGAGACTTGCCTTCCTTTCCTTGTTAAGAAAAATCTGACTCTGATGACTAGGATTTTAACCTCATGAAAGCAGAGACTGTTGGAGTCTGTGACATCACTCAGATGACAAGAGCTCTGGAGCCGAACCAGACGGAGACAGAGAGGCTGTTCAAATTAATTAACAAAAGACCTCAAATTAAAATGTGGGAGTCACAGATCATACAATCAAACCATTCATCAAATCAGGGTAATGTAGTACCGCAAATGTAGCCTAGTGTTTTATAAGCATGTGCCAAGTACGAAAACAGTTTTGGTGGGCACTCCGGGGGACCCTATTTTTTATTTAAATGACACTGGATTTATTAAACGGCATTTCAATAAAGCCAATCTATGTTTTGCTCCAAGTACAGCAGCGATTCAGACTCAAACAATCCTTAACCTCAAAGATGTCATGAGGCGGTACATTACTGGGCTAGTTGGTGGGGGGTTGTGATAATAAACTGGATGAGGGTTGTATTGGGTCTTATTTCCCAATTACACTCAGCATGAGGGATCTGTCTCTTTGTACCACAGATCCAACAAGCCGGCCTGATTACCTCCTGATTTACTCGAAATACAAACATGGATTTTTATTTCTTTTTTTTTTTTTTTTCATTTTTCTTATTATACACAGTTCATAAAGTGCCTGTTGTTATTTATGTGTAGAGAAGATTTCAGACGGGTTGCCAACCTACTCAATCCCAATCTGGCAACCTCTTAGATGCCAGATTTAGAGAGGGAGAGGGAATCATATGTCCCATGTGACTTTAGCAGCAGGGGCAAAAGCTAGAAAAAGAGGAAAGAGGGAAGAGTGCAAATGAGGAGAAAGGATGAGAGGAAGACGCGACCAAGCGAGAGATACGGGCTGAAAAGAGTTAGACGGAAAACGTGCCTGGAAGACAGAGAGAGGAAAAATAGGAGTGTGGAAAAGATTTATGCCAGTTGTATAATTTCTCACACCCCTGCTCACTCCGACACCTCCCCCATCCTCCACTTGGTTGCACATAGCCTCATCCTGTTTGGAGCTTCTGAATATCTCAACTCTCAACATAGACACTTGTGCACACCCACCCGCACCAAAGCCCACGATTAAGATTCTAGACGGATACTACTGCAGCACTTTGCAAATGGAAGACTAGACATAATTTCCCTAAAATGCTGTTTTTTATCACCTATTTCCCCTCCATCAGCCTCGCAGCTCACGATTGATAGCTGATGGCACCTCTGACAACTTAACAGGTTTATGACCAAATTTATGGGCTATCCGCTCAGGGCTTTTTACGGCTAAAACTCGGTGAAAAAATGCTTATTTCTTTGATAAGGGGAGGGAGGGCCATCCCTGTATGAGGGAAAGAAGCCATAGGCTACAAAGGAAAAAATGGCTCTGCACTGCAGTAGGATAGGCGTTTGCCAGTTTTCCTGAGCCTGGTGGTGCCAGATTGCACATGTTTTTCATCAGGCTTTTGTGGAAAATAGCTTTGGCATGAGTGGTATAATTTGGCTCATTCGATTTTGGCCTGGAACACTTGAACTGATTTGGATTTTGATGAAAACAAGCCATCTTTATTTTTCTGTCCTTTTCCTGTCCTTTCTTTTATCCTGGAGCCGGAGCTGCTTCTACTCAAACCATATAACAAGGAATTAAAGACTTAAGCGCAAACAAGTTTAAACTGTAATGATGAAAATTCTGACAAAAGTCAAAGCAGCACAGAAAAAAAGACAACATTCAGTATTTATCATTAAATACCTACAAATACATCACAATATTGCTTTATTGTATTAACAGACTAACATTAAGTCAGAACTCAACACACTTTTTGACAATCTTTGAAGTAATTTATATGGTTTACTGATTTTATTTAACTCAAAACCCTTCATGCAGGTCTGCCAAATAGTGCTGTCATTTACATATTTTTACAGGTCCATCTATGGTCATGTGTCAAATGATCTAAATTTAAAAAATTTGTTTCCCTGGAGGTACCAATTTTCTAAAATCATACCAAATACTTTGAGAAGACGGAAGTCCTAAAAAGTCAGAGTGCAATAATAATAAGGATGTAAAGTAACGCACAGAGCAGGTTAAAAAATTGCAGCAGCACTGCTGTGTCTGATCCACTGGTACTTGCACATAACACACCATCACACCTCAACTATGTTACTTTCACCACAATGCTGGGTGATGGACACAGGGCTGGATGATCCTCCACCCGAATAGTACTATTTAATAATTGTAAAACAATAAAATGCACCTATGTGGCAAATTGAACAGATAAAATGGATAATCAGGGGGGAAATTAAGTAATGAAGTGACCAGTAGATAAGTGGCCTGTGTGTATATAACCACAGTGTGTATGGAACACAATCAGCAGTATAAAGATGTAAACTGTATTCAGTATTTTCTGTTATATGTCTGAATTACATTTAGAACACTGGTTATATCAAAGTCTTCAATTTGTGGTAGATTTATTGAATGTGGAAACTGTAATGACTTTCTTGTTCTAACAAAGTATCCAAAACAGACAATACTTGTGGACATGATATATGAACTGCCGTTACTGGGGTTGCCAGATATGCGTGGCAAGGGCGATATAATTATCCCTCAGCAAAACCAGCCACCGACATCCCAGTGAATCAGCTGTGTTGAAAAGACATGTTTTTTTGCAACCAGTCCTTTTACCAAGATCCAAAAATGGTTTTGTTTTTGCCATTTGTGCTGGTTCCTCAGCTCCATAACAGAGAAAAGGGTAGAATCATGGGCGAAAACAAATGATCTGTATATTGTATGTGTACAACAATATATACTTGTATAACAGTTCAAAGAATAATGTTGTGAAGTGACACAAACAAAACTATAATTATTTACCTTTTAAGCAAATGTGTTGTAAATCAGTTGACGTGATTGGGAATTGAACCCTCAATCTTCAGTTTTAGCCTAAGCTAACATGCCCTTGCTACTATTCCAGCTTTTTCGAAGCAAATGAATTTTTGTGATGATAGATTTAATAAATGACCTCCAACTGTGTACATAAAGGTGAGATCTGTTAAACAAAAGAACTTTGAAAAGTGTTTCAATGTAAAACTCCCTTATGACAGCAATACCAATGCACTTTTTTCTTTGGGTGTTTGTTGCACAAACATGATCTGTCTCAAAATATTAATTAGAGACATTACATGTGACCCCCAGTCCACAAATCAATGTCTGAAACATTCAGAACATCAAAATAAGCCAGAGGCACTTTGAACAAATATGCTTTTAACTAATAAAGTCATAATTGTACCATTTTCTTCACAGTTTTAGGATTGGAAAAGTACATGAACATCATTGATTTACAAAACATGAACTGATCGCTAACGGATAAGTATAGGAATGAATTTCTGATGCTTCATGGTTGGGTGGACTGTGGGAACAGAACTCATGGCAAAGGCAGCTGAAAGAATGACTTCCAGCAGACAGAACTGTTGTTGTTGTTTAGTCAGGAAACTGAAGCTGGAAAAGTCTGACTTCTTTAAATGTCAATAAAAAATGTCATAGAACATCTGTGTGGACATGAAAACATTCAGAAAAATGTTAGAGCTGTAAGACTAATTTCCAATTCCAAAAAAACAGGAATAAAAATGTTCCTAGTTGCCTTAAAATCTGCCGTCTTATTGATTACCAAAACTTGTGAACATCACAGAGTGAGCCAAAGTGAGAACTGCAGCGACCACAGTATTGACACAATTCCACATGCTAATGTTTTCTCGCCCTTCTTATTACAGAGTCTACAGAAAACAGCTAACCACTCCTTTAAAGAGAACAAAAACACTTAGAACCCTAGCACTGACCCACTTACATCTGAGGTCATACAAGTCCAACCAGTCCAGTCCAGTCCAATCCAGCCCAAGTATTATTTATGATTTTGGAAGTGTCTGCTTCTGCGATTAGAAGTTTCAGCAACAGTAGCACTGCTGATGTTTTATCATAACTCTTTAATTTTCCTTTATTAATTTAAAAGTGGCAGCATGGTGGCTTAGTGGTTTAGCACGTTCGCCTCTCAGCGCTGGGGATTCCCGGTTCAAATCCCCATCTGGGTGGAGTTTCCATGTTCTCCCCGTGGGTTTCCTCCGGGTTCTTCGGTTTCCTCCCACAGTCCAAAAACATGGATCAAGTCAATTGAATTCTCAAAACATTGCCCCATATAGAGTGTGTGTATGAGTGAGTGTGTGTCCAGCGATGGATTGGTGCCCTGTCCTGGGTGTATCTGCCCAGCGCCCAAAACGTTCTCCCCTGGATGGGCATGGGGAACCCCACCACGACCCTAATAGAGGATAAAGCGGGAGATAATGAATGAATGAATAATTGAAAAGTGTGGCATTCGATTAATTATTAGGAAGTTATGGACAAAAAAAGTGTGTTTTAGATTAACATCCATCCATCCATTATCTTCCGCTTTATCCTCTATTAGGGTCGCGGTGGGGTTCCCCATGCCCATCCAGGGGAGAAAGTTTTGGGCGCTGGGCAGATAGACCCAGGACAGGGCGCCAATCCATCGCTGGGCACACACTCACTCACACATACACACTCTATATGGGGCAATTTGGAGAACTCAGAACTTGACTTGATCCATGTTTTTGGACTGTGGGAGGAAACCGGAGAACCCGGAGGAAACCCACGCAGACACAGGGAGAACATGGAAACTCCACCCAGATGGGGATTCGAACCGGGAATCCCTAGCGCTGAGAGGCGAACGTGTTAACCACTAAGCCACCGTGCCACATTTAGATTAACATATTTATATATGTGGAGTTTTTTCTGGGTACCTTTGTTCACTCCCATATTTGAAAACATGCTGTTAGGGTGTTACCCTGTAATTTTAATCCTATAAGTGCTGGGATAGGCTGCAATCAGGATTAGCAGATTTTAAAGTGAATGAATGAAATGGCTACCTTTCGAAGTTAACCTGTTTTGTTCTTCAGCTCATTTGTAGCCTATAAATTGTTCAATTTGATCAGCATCAACAAGTTAATCTGTTCACTCGCGTTGTAAATCTTAAGGCACTAAGTGAGTATTTATGCATTCTTAAGCACTGAAATCTCCACAAACACAAATAATCCAAACCGATCAGAGTTCTCAGCTGAGTGGTTAATTGTGACAATGGCTTTTATGCGTTGCCTGATTTATCTGTAAACATGGCTGACATGAAGCCCAGGCGGGTGTTTATGTGGCCGAAGTTTATGTGTTTAAAGTTTATGTGTTCATAGAGGGCGGCTCGTTTTATGTGTGTTTGGAACAAACATTTCTTCCTGAATTGGTGAAGTAATGTTTATGTGCTGCCAAAGTTATTTCTTTTTGGCTACAAATCACTCAGTGAATAAGGGATTGTGTGCTCTTCCTAAAGCGTTCTGGGCTTTTTTAGCACAGTTTAATGTTTTCTGGTTCCATTTTTGAGCTCTCGCATTGTTCACGTTGGTAGCCGTGTCCAAAATAAAAAGAGTCTGGCCGCTGTTGTGGCACACGCAACCACCACAGAGGTTTAAATTTAGGCTCAGTTGGGCCTTAAGAACAGAGAAGGACGGCGACTTCTTGAGTTGAGGGAATTAAACAAAAGCTAAAAAAGATGAACAGCTAAAACAATTTAATAAATACTGGTGATTATTGAGTGAAGGATGTAACCATACAGCAAACAATTTGCAGATGTTTCTGACAACGTTAAAGCAGACGGACTCACGTTCGAATTAGACTGAGGGGGGAAAAAACACAAATCTGGCAACAGCAGACTTTCATTCGTTTAATCTAATACACGAACAATTCATCTCTGTGAGATATCTGAAACAAAACCAAGCTGAGATGAGATGCACATGATCAAAGATAAACGTACCTTCATCTAAAGGGATCATATTATTGGTTCTTTAATAAGGTTCTTTTCGTTTTCGTAAGTTTCTGGTTAAATTCAGATACATTTTTCAACTTTATAGAAGAATTCAACACATGCAACCACAGGAAATGGACCTCTGTACAGTACATCCATCTGAAGCTTGTGACATACAGCACATGTCCAGTATGAGGGAATATCAACAACAACGCCCACTTTATGTGCATATAACAGTTTGTGTAAATGACAGGTGAGAATTCGTTAAGTAAATAAGGTCATTATTTAAACTGCCAAGTACCTACTCAGTATGCCATAGAGTATTAATTCCTGTACAGATCTGACCGTGTTTCTTAAATGTAGTTTAAGTGGCTCAGGGATTGGTAGCTCAGTGGTCAGGGTGTTTGACTATGAATCTGAAGGTTGGGGGTTCAAATCCCAAGTCCACTGAAGTTGCCAGTGTGGGTCCTTGAGCAAGACCCTTAACCCTCATTGCTTCAGGGATGTTGTGATGAACCCTGTGTTCACCTTGTAAGTCGCTTTGGATAAAAGCGTCCAATAAACGACCAAATGTAAGTGAGTAAGTAAGACACCAGTGGTCCACAGTCCTGGTCCTGGTCCTGGTTAGTTACCGTTCCATTGCATTTAGTTCCTCCAACAATTGACCAAAAAGACATCAAGCAATAGTTATATGAGCACAATTCATACGTTTTTTTTCCTAAAATACTGTTTGAATCCCGCAGTCACATTTCAATTTCCTCGTTATGGAAAAATGTAACCTTCAAGTCAAAGTAGATAAAAATCACTGCATTACAGACATTACTCTCATTTACAGCTAGTGATTTTGATTTCCAGCAGGGGCTTAGTGACCCAATTATGAGTCTTAAACCATCATAGGCCATCATTCCGTAATGTAAGAAATAAAAATCTCAAAAATATACTTTTGGTTTCTTTTGCTTTTAATTGCCAAATATCATTTAAAATGGGAAACCGCAATGAACGGTGACCTGATCTGGACAGAACACCAATTCGGAAGTAGTGAATAAATGAAAAAAGTGCACTTTTTTGGCTAATGTGATATCATGGTTTCCTCCGTTCCATAAATTATTTCGCATGTGTGTATTCTTTGTCTGCCATTTATTATAAAATAGACTGAATTCAGGGTTTTATTGTTATGTTGTATTTGTGTTGGAGATTAATGACTTGTGTCTTTGCTTCCTTAAATATTCTAAACTTTGTTGTCAGAAAGCGTCTTCATTTATGGGAATGCTAATGTGACCAGAAGGAAGAAGGGCTGGAAAGGGCACTCGGAGGGAAAATGGTGGAAGAAATTTGGAAGAGCTTTTTATAAGGGCCATTTCATCAGAATCGTTATTTCTTTGCAGTCCTCTGTAGGCTCATAACTGGTGTTCTATGAAGAGACACACACCGTCAAGGGGCTTCATTTAAAGCCTAAAGGTCACAGTATAGAGAAAGATCCTCAAGTGAGCCAAGAATATAAAAACCAGGAAGAAATTGATGGATTTGGGGGTCGGATAAATTCACAGAGAGGCAAGAACAAGCATAAAATCAGACAAACTCATAAATAGATTGTTAGAACAGAGGGAAGAAATTGACAAAGGTGTGTTGTAATGAATTAATGCTTAAGGAAATGGGTTAGCGTTTTTTTGTTTTTGTAAAACTGTTTTTAGTGTGGATATTAGCAGTATGTGCCATTGCCGTTTATATAATCCATGTGCCTGGCTTAGCTCAGATCACTTGATGAATATCCAGTGCTTTAGCCAGATGGGAAATAATTTTTTACCCTTCCTCTTTGTGTACTTTTCCAACTATTTCGAAGCACCCGAAAAGTTCTGGCAGATAAAGGAAACATAAGAAATTGTGTTACATAAAAACCACTCATGCCTCAAGTCTGTTTTTCATTCTGGTCATGACTTTATGTTTGGTCTTTATTATGGAAATAGAGCTTGATGGTTGAACTGCACTCTCAGATACCAATTCCATTGAAACTGATGTGCATCTGTCTATATTCTGAATACATTGGTCCTGCACATTGATATGTGTTTCCATGAGTCCCTTACATACTCCTGGTAAGGAAAAACAGACATAAGGAGCTTTAATGGCTCATATATGCATCACAGGTTGGGCTGGATCATGGCAAACATTCATTCATTCATTCATTATCTCCCGCTTTATCCTCTATTAGGGTCGCGGTGTGGTTCCCCATGCCCATCCAAGGGAGAACGTCTCGGGCGCTGGGCAGATAGACCCAGGACAGGGCGCCAATCCATCGCTGGGCTCATGGCAAACAATTTACTGGAATTACACGATCAGGACGAAGATGGAAACAAAGCCAAACATCTGTTCTCTTCTGATGTATGGGGCTGGTAAAGGCAGCACTGAGCACATGCCTGTCAGGCCACGTTGACACCACCAGTCTCATGGGACCCAAATGTGACACCAAATCAGATTTCATGTGTTGTCTTTTTGCCGGTACGCAAAGGCTTTTCCTCCTTCTGGACCTGGTCGTGTACAGATGACAGACCATTCACCAACCTCCAGAACATACATGAGTTACTGAAGGGTACTATTAATATTTTGTGGTTGGTTGCTAGTAAAGGCTTATAAATATGTGCACGAAAGCTGTTTTCTTAGACGAACACATCAACATCGAGACAGGAAGAGGGTCTCCAGACTGAGCAGAAATCTTGAACAATGAGATCTAAAAGTAGATGTAGCTAATTACAGAGTAAAGTCAATCAATTCCAAATGGCTTCGTGTGTCCACTTCAGGTTGTTGATGTAAGCATGACTAAAATATCTCTTTAGCTATTGCGGTATTAAAAGTTCAGCCATCTAGAGGTTAGGAGCATTCGTGCCAGTGTATTATAGCTGTTTGTTTATCTAAGGGTTTAATGGCAGCATAGCTGTGAGAGTCCAGAGGAGCTGTGAATTCTGGGTGACACGCCCTGATCAAAGGTCCAGAGCTCCCCTCTGATAAGACAGAGGCTTCCATTTTACTGTTCCCACCACACAGACATTCACCAGACCTTGCTTGTAAAAGGTATGTCCTGACTCACCAGTAAAAGAGGAGAGGAGAGAGGGGGGATGGTTTGTAGATGGCTGAACAGGGTTGGGTAGAGAGCTGAGGGAGGTGTGGAATGTCACTCAAACTCCCTCCAGTCTCTCCGCAGTTTGGTGGTAATAGCTTCAGCACTAGGAGTCCTGGTCTGAAAGCGTACCACGGCGCTTCCTCCGACTGTATGATTTGCCTGTTGAACCACTTTCGACTTCAAAAGCACGCTGCGGTAGCTCCGAAGCTAAGGATGGCACAGGATATACCCAGGAGAGTGTGTTTATTGTCTTAACAATGGATCTGTGTGCAGACACAAGAGTGTGGACGAGGCGCCGAAATCGCAGCCGCAGTACCACTCGCCATTTACAGAGTGCAGAATTCAAAGTCGGAGCCTGGCAGGCTTTTTCGCTCCGAAAGCCCGCGCACATGTTTGTGTATTCTCTGTTGGGTACTGGCAAGCATGTAGCCGGCATGAGTCACTGCTCGGCTAGCTACAGGCATGGCGGCCGATCAGATGGACGATGAAACACTAATCATCCCCTCACGGCCCATCCCAAGTAAAGCTGTCATTAATTTTGCAGAATTACATCAAATTGGAGACATTCTTTATGCGCCAACAGACAGTTATACGATGGATACTGCTGCGCTAAGCAGATGGGGCTGCTTGGTCGTGCATACTAAATACTACAGTTCCCCCTCCCCCCCCCTACCCCCCTCCATCTCCAGCGCTCTAACTATTACTCCTCATTTCTTTCCTTTTTGCCGTTTTTTTTTTTTTTTTTTTTTTCTTCATTGTTTCCTTTTTTCCCCCCCATTTTGTCTTTATGTTTCCCAGCTGCCCTTTTTTGTCTTTTGATTTCCCAGTGTGTTTAATGAGTCTATTATCTATCTGGACGCCCTCACACCCCTCCCACTCTAACGTATACGTCGGGTTCTCTTATCTGGACTACCTGACTGCTGGTTTTCTTCCAGCCTTAAAGACGGAGAACTATCCATATAGAACTGTGTCAGTTCCAGTCAGCAAGATCTTGTTACATTGTTACTGGAAACAAAAATATCAGAATTCAGGGACAGAGAACATTTAATTCCTGAAAATAAAACATAATGTTCACCTTACAAGGTGAGCACAGGGTTCATCACAACATCCCTGGAGCAATGAGGGTTAAGGGCCTTGATCAAGGACCCACACTGGTAACTTCAGTGGACCTGGGATTTGAACCCTCAACCTTCAGATTGATGGCCCAATGCCCTAACCACTGAGCTACCATCACCCACCATCAGATTTTAAGGTCATAAATGTTTTGTACGCTCAAAGGTATGTGACTCGGATTTTGGGGAAGGCCCATTTGCACAAGACAAGCTGTGGAAGGTTAATAGACATGTGGAACATTTCACCCAGTGTCCGTGTCAGACCTGACAAATTCCCCTTTGACTGATGATATTTTTACTCCATAACAACAAATCCAACAGATTTTAACAATAATTTAATTGTCTGTTTGTCCACATCGAAACCAAAGACCTGAGCCCTTCGAAATCTCAAAGTCTCATTCTGTATCCACTGCACTGAGCCCTTCCAATAAATGGACCTGATGTATATAATTAGATAATAATGCACCCTAAAAGAAAGCTGGTGCAAACTTTCAGCCATGGAAGTTTAAAGCGTTCGAAAGACTCCCAGATCGTCTTTTAAAAATGTTTGACATGAGGACAAACGAAGCCAGCAAAAACATGACATTTCCTTTTATACACAAATATCCAGAGCTATCTTCACCACTCACTGTGTGTTAAACTGATCTCTGGTGTGTCATTTAGTTTTATATTAGTCTCAGTTGTACGCTGTAGGTGCTAATTTAACACTGTTGATTTTACTGTGCGCCATCTGTGTGTATGCATGGATGTATCTTACATCTGTACGAAATGGCATCACCTTTACAGTTATCTCAGAAAGCAACAGCAAATACATGTTTTTTTTTACTGAGATGCCATACGGGGGGACCGTGTTACATCTCACCCAGCAAATCCCTTTAAAATAAACACTGAGAAAACACCATGCCAACATCCCTTTTGTACACAGAGCCAAACAAAGGTGACAAAAAGACACAAAAGAAACACAAAGCCGGCCGGTTTTCAGGAATCTGAGACTTGAGGATGTGGCGTAATGTGTGACAGGACAGCATTGGTCTCTTAGGTGACATTCCAGACCTCCCTGTCTCCTGAGTTTCCAGTCATATGTCAGCAGAAGTGTTTTTTTGTGTTCTGTTTGGCAAGGCAAGAGTTTTTAAATCTCTCAGCAGCAGGTTGTACACACAACAAGTCATCAAAACGTCGCATCCCTTTTACCCAGACGTCGATTCAGCCCGGCGAGCCTCTGCATCTCTGCCGCTGATTTAATGGTGGAACAACATGTCCCCACTCAGTTATACCTTTTACAACGAACAACAAGCTGGCTAACAGCACAGTGTGGTTCCGCAGTGAACAGGCTGTGGAAATCAGACTAATGAAAGCAAAGCAGTCCATTATAAATTAACATCTTCATGCAATAAAACCCGTTTATTAAGCGCTGATTGATGTCGTTGCTACATCATAAAGCATACGTTCTGCAGCTAAGCACATTTCAAATTTAAGCATATGTTACATGTAAAAATACGAATGTGCCGGAATACATTAAAGGTTTATTTATTTGCATCCCAAGAACATACAGCTGTTGAAATGTTTAAGAGATTCAAGAGACACCTTATCCAGGTCATCTCATCAAAGTCATGTCTGAATTCAATCTAAGCAATTTAGGGTTGGGTTTAGTGGTTGGCACGTTCTCCTCTCAGCGCTAGGGATTCCCGGTTCGAATCCCCATCTGCGTGTAGTTTCCATGTTCTCCCCGTGTCCGCGTGGGTTTCCTCCGGGTTCTCCGTTTTCCTCCCACAGTCCAAAAACATGGATCAAGTCAATTGAGTTCTCCAAATTGCCCCATATAGAGTGTGTTTGTGTGAGTGAGTGTGTGCCTAGCGATGGATTGGCGCCCTGTCCTGGGTGTATCTGCCCAGCGCCCGAAACGTTCTCCCCTGGATGGGCATGGGGAACCCCCCCCTGACCCTAATAGAGGATAAAGCGGAAGATAATGAATGAATGAATGAATTTAGGGTCATGACCCACCAGACTGACTTTAAGGAATTAACGGTAAAGCAGGCAAACTGTAGTGTCACCTTATGGTCACCCATTTCTGGGTCCTAAAAGATACAAAAACATAGATGCACGTTCTCAAAGACTAAATTAAATGACTTTAAACAGTATTATCCTAAAGATCGTTCACAGCCGACAAATTACGAGTCAGTACAAACAACGCCGTTTGTCATTTTCACACCACTTTGGTTTGCAATGATTTTGCAATACGTCCACTACTGATAAGAAGTTTTTATTGATGTGCGTTAATGTTCTCTGTTGCTTCCGTGGTGTCATTTCCTTATCTATTTATTTTGCAGCTGATTTAAAATGACGGGTCATCTGGAAAGCCATTGAGTTTGTAGAAAATAACTCTGTTGTAGAAAGAAAGTAAGCATTAGCTTCGGCTGATTAATGGTTGTACCGTTGGTGTAGCACAGTGCTTGGGCTTAAGGGCCCTTACTCAAAAGTAGTGACTTGAGCACATAATATTCTGTGAGATTTTCTTTGTGGACACACATCTCCATCACCTGTAATTAGTTACACTGAATGACAAACAGCCAGGCAGAGGTTAATTTATTATTCAGTTACCATGGGGAAAAATACCTGCTTCCTCAGGATCCCAAACTAATTATGTCAATTATTTTATGAATAGCGGAACGCGCGCCGGCGCCTGTGCACAGCACGTTTATTTTGTGCGGTGATGATGTTCAAAGAAGCGTTGGGACTCGTTGAGACTTGTTGATTAGCTGGCAATGAAAAAAAAAAGGTCATTAAATAAAACATTTTGATTACAGATTACTTTATGCAAATGATCGAATGATTGAGGTGCAGCTGCAAGTGAGAGAGCGAATGAACCATACACTCAGATTCGCAATCGAACCAGTGCCGTCCTTATGCAACATATTTTTAAATTGCCACTATGTCAGAAATGTTTGAACACATTTTTATATTTAAATTTGTTTTGCTTTTTCCGGAGGGAGCAGCACGGTGATGCAGCAGGAGCCACACAACTCCAGACTCCATCTCTGGTTATTATTAGTTTAATAGTTCATAGAAGGGGCGGCACGGTGGCTTAGTGGTTTAGCATGTTCTCCTCTCAGCGTTAGGGATTCCCGGTTCGAATCCCCATCTGGGTGGAGTTTCCATGTTCTCCCCGTGTCCGCGTGGGTTTCCTCCAGGTTCTCCGGTTTCCTCCCACAGTTCAAAAACATGGATCAAGTCAATTGAGTTCTCCAAAATTGCCCTATATAGAGTGTGTCTGTGTGAGTGAGTGTGTGCCCAGTAATAGATTGGTGCCCTGTCCTGGGGGTATCTGGAGTGGAGTGGAGTTTCCATGTTCTCCCCGTGTCGGTTTCCTCCGGGTTCTCCGGTTTCCTCCATAGTCCAAAAACATGGATCAAGTCAATTGAGTTCTCCAAAATTGCCCCATATAGAGTGTGTCTGTGTGAGTGAGTGTGTGTCCAGCGATGGATTGGTGCCCTGTCCTGGGTGTGTCTGGAGTGGAGTGGAGTTTCCATGTTCTCCCCGTGTCCGTGTGGGTTTCCTCCGGGTTCTCCGGTTTCCTCCCACAGTCCAAAAACATGGATCAAGTCGATTGAGTTCTCCAAAATTGCCCCATTTAGTGTGTGTCTGTGTGAGTGAGTGTGTGCCCAGCGATAGATTGGCGTCCAGTCCTGGGTGTATCTGCCCAGCGCCCGAAACGTTCTCCCCTGGATGGGCATCCCCCCGCGACCCTAATATAGGATACAGCGGAAGATAATGGATGGATGGATAGTTCATAGAAGCAGATGAATGGGTGAGTGTGTAGTGCGGTGTGATTGACGGGTTTGGGGAGGTTTAGTTAGAATTAGTTAAGTAACCATTTTATTGCCTCGGTTGATGTTTTTTATTCCACAACAACAAATCCGATGATTGAAAGAAAGATTGAAGAATGTGATGAACCCTATGCATCTCTGTAACCATAAAAGTGAGCAGTCACTGCACTTCAGTTTAAAATAAGGCACGGTGTTTGCTCTCTGACAAGGTCAAGATCTCACAAAGTCAAGCTATTGTTCATCCTGCGCTTTCATCCAGAACCTCCTACCGCTCCGAGCGCATGCGCAGTCCGTTAAAACAAGGTCTCTGCCTTTATAGGACCGTCTCGTTTACTGCCTGCATACAATTAGGGGCTTTCAGGGTGGCAGTCTAGTCGGCAATGGCCTGTCTGGACTGCTTTGCAGTGTATGGCCCAGTAACTCCGGTCGCATCCCACAGACAGGATGCCGAGGTGTTTAGCTAGTAGTAAAACACCAGGGAGACTGTGTGCATTATCAGGACAATTAGCAGTTGTAACGGATACATTAAACTTTGTGGACATGGGACAGTAACTCAGCCGGTTTAAAGGCTAAATAAAAAGCGGAAGGCCACACTCATACGCTATCATTTTTACTCTAGGTATTAAATCAACACTTATTCTTTAATTAGCCCATATATCATCGTGACATATTACCTTTCAGTGTCAGAGGGCTTCTGTGCAGGCCATGCCAAAATCAACAAGCCTCTTTGGGTGAGAATATACATCCACTTGTTTTCACTTCATGAATTTCAATGCCGTGATACTTCAAAGCGTTATGTTCGTTGTATGGATGCTTTTGTAATGTAAAAACCAAAAAGTCTGTTCACAAACCTGAATAAACTGTTCAGTGGGCTGCAGGAGAACTCCAAACTTCATCAAAATGTATTTTTTATTTTTCTTAAATAACGTACAATGCAAGGCGGCACGTTCGCCTCTCAGCACTAGGGATAAATCCCCATCTGTGGAGTTTCAGTGGTCTGCTCCGGGTTCTCAGGAGTCCAAAAACTGGATCAAGTTAATTGAGTTCTCTAAATCAATAGAGTGTGTTTTTTGTGTGCCCATTTTGGGTGTGTCTGCCCAGCGCCGAACGTTCTCCCCTGGATAACCCCACCGTAATAGAGGATAAAGCAATGAATGAATGAATGAAAGTACAAGGCAGGCACGGTGGCTTAGTGTTCGCGTTCGCCTCTCAGCACTAGGGATTCCCGGTTCGAATCCCCATCTGGGTGGAGTTTCCATGTTTCTCCCACAGTCCAAAAACATGTGTCTGCGTGGGCGCCCTGTTGGGTCCCCAGCGCACGAAACGTCCGGGTTCTCCGGGAACCCTTGGGCCCCCCACAGTCCAAAAACATGGAATGCAACGTCAATTCTCAATTCTCAAAGTTTCCATTTCTCCCCTGCGTGGGTTTCCTCCGGGTTCTCCGGTTTCCTCCCACATAGAGAATTCTGTGTCCCATGTGTGTCTGTGTGAGTGAGTGTGTGCCCAGCGATAGATTGGCGCCCTGTCCTGGGTCTATTTGCCCAGCGCACGAAACGTGGAGGGCATGGGGTGGATGGGCATGGGGAACCCTGGATGGGCATGGGGAACCCCACCGCCATCCTAATAGAGGATAAAGCGGAAGATAATGAATGAATGAATGAATGAAAAAGTACAATGCCTTCGCAGGGCAAATTAGAGGGGCATCTGAGCCTAATCAAAATGCTATAGGCAGGTTAATTTAACTACAAAGGTAATAACTGTTGAGGTTTTGTCGCCAATCATTCTTTACCTTTCATAGATTTCTAAATGTAAAACATTGTGAACCTCTGGCACGGTGGAGGGAGGACTGGATAAACGGCTGGGCCTGTTTTTCCAAAACATCAGGCATGTTGTGTTAGCAATTATAATCATGAGTCTCTATAAACAATTTTATCAGAATTACAAGAGATGAACACGCCAAACTCATTAACCTTTAAGACTAAATCAAGACAAATGCAAAAAAAATAGCATTATAGCCCATCTAGACCTGGCTCCATTAAAACCTTAAATTAGGATTTCTCAAACTTTAACACATGTTTTGTTATTTTTAAACATGCTGGTGGGTTGTTTTCAAACGTTTAAACCACTAAACCTTTTACAGAACCTCTAGATGAATGTTGTGGTCCTCTGGGGGTCCTGGGTTCTATTTTGAGGACGTCTTAAGTTACTTAGTTATGTCACTTAAGATAGTAGTAAAAAGTAAAAGTAAAAAAAAAGAACAGGCCACGTGGACAGCGATCGTCCGAATACTTAAGGTAAACTTGTAGGAAAACAAGAAGTGATTGCTGTATTCACTATGTTTTCATGTTTTCATGTTTTCAGTCCTGAATGTGCAGGGCTCTGGTATAGGGTTCGTTAAAATGCACTGCCATCTAGTGGCCAACACGTTCCTGTTACATCCGTAGGCCACGTTGTCAGTTTTGCTCGTCGGCTGGGCGGCGGGGACTCATCAGGACAGGCACAGACTGATTCTGAGACTGAAACTGTAAACACCTATTAAACCTGGAACATATTGGGGCTTGAACATTGTTCACATGTTAACACACTGTTATCAGCTCAGCCAGGCGAGTTATGCCGGTTTGAACGCGCAAACATGCTGTTCCATAATTACATTTCGTTGAAATAAGGCCAAATACCACTAAATTAATATATGGTATGTTCACACACACACACACACACACACACACACACACACACACACACACACACACACACGCTCGTCATGACTGATAGTTGATTTCAAAACAAAATATTTTCCATTTCCATATTTTTTCCATTTCCATTTCCACAGAGGCTGACCGAAGTAAAAAAAAAAAGAAAAAAGAATCGTTGGCTGCTCTCCACCTTCCAAAACCTCCATCTACAACTCCCGCTGTCTCCAGGCTGCCAGGAACATTCTAAAGGACAATACCCACCCCGACCTCCACCTATTCAACCTGTCGCCTTCTGGTAGGCGCGATGGGTCCATACCGGCCAAAACAAACAGACTGAGGGACAGCTTTTTCCCCCAAAGCCATCATGATGCTAAACGGGAACCTGCACTAACTGACATCTTCCTTCTCATCTGTTTTGTCTGTTTTGTCTGTCTGTCTGTGTAACTATATGTTTAGTGACAATTTTGCCCAGTAATCTTAGTTTTTCTATTTATATATTATGCTTAAGGGGCAGCTTCAAATCTTCTTGTCACTACAAATAACACACTGGACTTTCAGAATAACTATTACAACAACAAACAAGAGCGACACAGTGGTTCGGATCATGAGGATCCAGGTTTGAATCCCAATCTGGATGGAGTTTGGCTGCTCTAAATTGTCCCTATATAGTGTATGTGTCTGTGTGAGGGAGTGAGTGCCCAGTGATAGATTGGTGCCCTGTCCTGGGTCTATCTGCCCAGCTCCTAAAACCTTCTCCACTGGATGGGCATGGGGACCCCCCCCCCTTCCCCTGATGACACTAGTATAGGATTAAAAAGAAGATGATGGATGGATTTTATAAAATGCTATATACTGTATTATTCATTCATTATCTTCTGCTTTATCCTCTATTAGGGGGGGGGGGTTCCCCATGCCCATCCAGGGGAGAACGTTTCGGGTGCCAGGCAGATACACCCAGGACAGGACGCCAATCCATCGCTGGGTACACACTCACTCACACACACACACTCTACATGGGGGAATTTGGAGAATTGACTTGATCCATGTTTTTGGACTGTGGGAGGAAACCGGAGAACCCGGAGGAAACCCACGCAGACACGGGGAGAACATGGAAACTCCACCCAGATGGGGATTCAAACCGGGAATCTCTAGTGCTGAGAGGAGAACATGCTAAACCACTAAGCCCACTGTATTAAATTTTTGGAAAATTAAAAAAAATCACAAACACAGAAACAAATTTCTGGTTTAGTAAATTACGGAGCTCCATCGTATTAAAGTTTAACAATTAAGTTTAATTTGAACTTTATTTGTTTTTAATCCATGGCAGTTTAACATATTCACAGAAACCAAACCACGTTCAATAGTTTCACCCCTTTTAAACTATTTGACACATTTTCAGCGGTGAGTCTGTGATTGATGTCAGTGTTTTTATTTATTCATCCTTTCATTCATTATCTCCCGCTTTATCCTCTATTAGGGTCGGGGGGGGGGGGGGTTCCCCATGCCCATCCAGGGGAGAACGTCTCGGGCGCTGGGCAGATAGACCCAGGACAGGGCGCCAATCCATCGCTGGGCACACACTCACTCACACAGACATACTCTATATGGGGCAATTTGGAGAATTGACTTGATCCATGTTTTTGGTCTGTGGGAGGAAACCCACGCGGACACGGGGAGAACATGGAAACTCCCATCAGATGGGGATTCGAACCGGGAATCCCTAGCGCTGAGAGGAGAACATGCTAAACCACTAAGCCACCGTGCCACCTGTTTTTATTTATTTATTTATTTATTTATTTATTTATTTTAATTTAGCGGCATCAAGTTCACCTTAAACCTCAAAACGCGCGGATAAAACACAACGAAGCATCGCGAGATCTCGGTGGGATTTCCAACCAATCAGCGCTGTATCCGTTGTTAAAAAACGTGCGTGACGTGTTTTGTTGCTGCCCGAGCGTCAGAGTTTGCCAGGTTGTCGGTCAATGTAGTTCTTTAAAGTGCGTGTTGAACGGGCGCCGTGCCGATGGATACCACATTTCCCACACGCCATTGCGACCCCGCGACGCGTCCACGCCGCTGTTGTTTGTTATTGTTGTGAAAAGCGTTTCGTGTCGCGCTTTTCTGAATTTGCTCTTTAAAAACTAGTTCAATAGTTTAATATTAAACTGTTAAAAACTATTAAACTGTTAAAAACCGCCGCCGAGTTTCTGACGATCTTCAGTGGAGTCGCGTTTCTGCTGCAAACGGAGGACGCGGCGGTGAGATCAAAGAGCGAGGTGAGTTCTTTAAGCCGCCTCGGTGGCGCGTGCACGTTCCCTCCGTTCAGAGTGAAATTCGATCGATTAATAATTAATAACTATTTAAAACTCCGTGATTAAATATTGTCGAGCTGTTAATTAATCGTCGCAGAGGCTTTTCGTTTGAAACGCGCGGTTTTATTGTTGCGTGTTTGTCTTTACACGTTGCATCGTCACTGTCTCTGCAATAATTCATTCTCTTTATTATTATTATTATTATTATTATTAAACTAAATTATATTTGTAAATTTAATCCGACTTCTCTGTTTAGTTTTTTTTTTTTTTTGATCTTAATGAAAGAAACACGTCACTCAACACGTCAGTGATATTACAGCGAAGGTTTATTATTTGATAGTTTCGTGAATGTTATTTTAGAGTTTGTTTTGTGTTCAGGGCGGCACGGTGGCTTAGTGGTTTGGCATGTTCTCCTCTCGGCGCTAGGGAGTCCCGGTTCGAATCCCCATCTGCGTGGAGTTTCCATGTTCTCCCCGTGTCCGCGTGGGTTTCCTCCGGGTTCTCCGGTTTCCTCCCACAGTCCAAAAAACATGGATCAAGTCGATTGAGTTCTCCAAATTGCCCCATATAGAGTGTGTCTGTGTGAGTGAGTGTGTGCCCAGCGATAGATTGGCGCCCTGTCCTGGGTGTATCTGGAGTGGAGTGGAGTTTCCATGTTCTCCCCGTGTCCGCGTGGGTTTCCTCCGGGTTCTCCGGTTTCCTCCCACTGTTCAAAAACATGGAACAAATCAATTGAGTTCTCCAAATTGGCCCATATAGAGTGTGTCTGTGTGAGTGAGTGTGTGCCCAGCGATAGATTGGCGCCCTGTCCTGGGTGTATCTGGAGTGGAGTGGAGTTTGCATGTTCTCCCCGTGTCCGCGTGGGTTTCCTCCAGGTTCTCCGGTTTCCTTCCACAGTCCAAAAACATGGATCAAGTCGATTGAGTTCTCCAAATTGCCCCATATAGAGTGTGTGTGTATGTGTGAGTGAGTGTGTGCCCAGCAATAGATTGGCGTCCTGTCCTGGGTGTATCTGCCCAGCGCCTGAAACGTTCTCCCCTGGATGGGCATGGAGAATCCCCCCCCCCCCCCCGCGAATAGAATAGGATACCCTAGAACCCTAGAATAGGATAAAGTGATAGATAATGGATGGATGGAATCCAACTTCTCTATTTAGTTTTTTTTTATCTTAATAAAAGAATCACGTCACATAACACATCAGTGATATTCCAGTGATGGTTTATTATTTGATATTAATAATGTTTGATAATGTTATCTTATAGTTTGTTTTGTATTTATGTTGCTGGTTTTATTTGGTTGTACACGTGAAGGAAATGACCCCCCCCCTCCCCTCCCATTTCTAAGTGCAGCCCCGCTTTGCAGCTGTAACAGCTTCCAGACTTTTGGGGAACAGTTTTCTGGATTGTGGAGTGTGTGAGTGTCTTTGGGAATTTGTGAGGTTTTGGGATGAGAAATGGGGCTTGCAGGTGTTTGATGATCTGAGCTCAGAGCTCTGTTGGTCGGTCAGTCAGGTTCTCCCAGCAATCACAGTCTCACCTCTGAAGGTTACCGGCCGAAAAAAACACACTCACAGACACACTCTATATGGGGCTATTTTGAGAATTCAATGGACTTGATCCATGTTTTTGGACTGTGGGAGGAAACCGGAGAACCCGGAGGAAACCCACGCAGACACGGGGAGAACATGGAAACTCCACCCAGATAGGGATTCGAACCGGGAACACTGCAACTTTATTATTATTAATATTACTACTACTATTTATTATTGTTAGTTACTGCTATTATTACTATAGTTATTATTATTATTATTATTATTATTATTATTATCATTACTGTTACTACTTAATTCGCGTTTACACTGCCTTTCATTGTCACTACAAAATCATAGTATTTAAACTTTTTTACTGTAAATTCCAATACATCACACACTGCATTTCACTTTCTTGTTTTTATGTTTAAATGTCATAAATGTCTAACCGCGGGAAAGTGAGGAACGTAATTTCGATTACTTTGTATGTGAAGATATTGACAATAAAGCCTACTTTGACTTTGAACTTGACCTCTGACAACATGCCAAAAACCCATCCTGCGACCAAAGCCTTGATTATGAAGACCCTTATTCTACGGGTCACGTATTTGTATATTTGAGTGTTTAACAATAATGTGTTTATAAATTGTGTAATAATCCCTCATGTCTTTGTTAAAAATAAAAGTGATGAAATGTCTACGGTAGCATCCTGACACTGCGGGATCGCAGACCGGTTCCGTTTCCAATAGAAATCGTGGTCCATCAGAACCGAGTGTGCCGAATCACTTTATGCCATTAAGTTAAATCAACAAAGTCTCTCTGCTCTTGGATGCAGATGAAACGTGCGCAGAGGTCGTCGCTGTAGCACTCCGATGGGGTCGAGGACGAGGGGCTGCTCTCACCTCAAAAGAGACGGAGAAAGAAAAATGTTTGGAGGAGTTTGGACACTGCGATCGAGTTGCAGACAGAATTTCCCACCGAGCAGCGTAACTGAAAGGCCCAGAGACTGCAGATTAACCGGTCAGATTATCCCAGGCTCCCTGGACTGTCAGCATCTCAGATGAATGATAATGTGAGAAGCCAAGTCTTCTGACGCGCCATTCGTTTTTTTTTTTTTTTAAATCTTTTTTTTTTTTTAAAAGACCTGGATCAGGATGCAACAGCTGTCCCTTTATAACAGACCTCCTGTGATCTGATAATGACAGATATCCTGCCTTATATAGAAAAAAAATATTGTAAATGATTTTATATCAGAATCAGAATCGGACTTTATTGGCCAAGTATGCTCACACATACAAGGAATTTGTCTTTGGTTCCAATAGCCCACAGTGCACAATAAATGACAGACATACCCAAACTAGCATTCCTCATACACACACACACTCACGCACGCACGGACACACACACACACACACACACAGACACACCTGTAAACATAACTGTTGTGCAAGTTGCAGATTGTATTTAAATAAAGTGCTAGTGCAAAAACTGTAATGAATAGTTAAGTAGGTGGAGAGTGGAAGAAGACTGGTTGAGGGTGTGGAGAATGAGTCCAGAAGTGTTTTTAATGTTCAGCGGTTTAGAACGATGATAGTAATAATAATAATAATAATAATTATAAAAATAATAATGAGTTCTCTGATTTGAGGAAGTTTGGGTAAACGGGTTAAACTTGAGTCTCCTTCTCACACTGTTGCTCTGAGGACATTGAACTTCCCACAATCTATAAATATTGACCGTATGATCTGGGTGTTGATGTTGCTTCAGCTGTCGTGCCTAATCCACAGTGTACAATGTTACATCGACACCCATAGCTGACAAGTAACCTGGTCATGTGATGCGTAAGCGCCGCGGTTTGGTTTTAACGCTGGGCTTCGTTGCCCTGCAGGTTTGCACTCGTACGATGCACAGCTCGGTTACTTCATGCGTCTCGGCGGCGCTCCTCCCTTCCCTGTGGGTAACTTTAGCCTTCACGCTGTTCCATGCTTTCATTAAGGAAATGAGACGCACGCAGTCGACACGCCGAGCTCCTGGATTATGAGCATGCAGAAGAGGGAGGAGGTGGAGGAGGACGTTCTGTTTATTTTGGACTTGAGATCAGGGCGATAAGTCAGAGCTCCATTAGAGCACGGGAGGTGGAGGCTGTGGGACAGTTGGATCTCCACTCGCGTCTGCTTTGAAACATTAAGAGAAGATGGTTTCCAAACCTTTATCCATTGCTTTATTATTAAATAGCAGCTGATGAAAAGCTTTAAAAGTGTCAGAAATAAAGGCGCACCATGTTTTATTTGAAGGCTTGCGCAGATGTTTGGGCCCCCGGTTTAATTAAAGCTCCCGTTTGATTTCCCTCGTTTTAAAGAATAAGAAATGCACACATCTGAAAACCCGGGACGAAAGTCTGCTTACTGTAAAGATCTTAATCCAACTTTTATCGGATGTTTATGTAATTCATTACAAAGCTGGGCGGCACGGTGGCTTAGTGGTTTAGCATGTTCGCCTCTCAGCGCTAGGGACTCCCGGTTCGAATCCCCATCTGGGTGGAGTTTCCATGTTCTCCCCGTGTCTGCGTGGGTTTCCTCCGGGTTCTCCGGTTTCCTCCCACAGTCCAAAAACATGGATCAAGTCAATTGAATTCTCCAAATTGCCCCATATAGAGTGTGTCTGTGTGAGTGAGTGTGTGCCCAGCGATGGATTGGCGCCCTGTCCTGGGTGTATCTGCCCAGCAACCGAGACGTTCTCCCCTGGATGGGCATGGGGAACCCCACCGCGACCCTAATAGAGGATAAAGCGGGAAATAATGAATGAATGAATTACAAAGCTGGTGCGGCGTGTTGATCTGATATTTTCACACTGCACACTTCTAGTATGTTTTTTTTTTTTTTATTACACGCTATTTACTAAATTATTTCAATAGTTTCTTAATGTAATTGTTACCCACTACTTAAACTAACTTAAAAAACAACAACGTAACATATTACTTTGCTCCAATCACAGTTCTGTATTAAGAAAATGCACACATCAGGGCGTGGTAGCTCAGTGGTCAGGGCGTTGGGTTATCAATCTGAAGGTTGGGGGTTCAAATTCCAGGGCCACTGAAGTTACCAATGTGGGTCCTTGAGCGAGGCCCTTAACCCTCATTGCTCCAGGGATGTTGTGATGAACCCTGTGCTCACCTTGTAAGTCGCTTTGGATAAAAGCGTCCAATAAATGACCAAAATGTAAACGTATTACAGGACAGAACATTAAAAAAAAATCATTGCTCAGTGTTAACGTTCAATCCTAAAATAAACAGCCCCCCCAGTGAAGCGTGACCGCGATGTGAATTCCTCGTGGTTTGCATCGATGTGGCCGGATTTGATTAAACGGAACTCTTATTCTGATTCTCTGAGATCAATCGACCACAGTGTGCTTTAGAACTGTGATTTAAGTCATTTGCATATCGCACTTCCGCCTGAAACCATAACAGTCAGAACGAAAGCGGTCTCACGCCACATCACTGACTCAATGACCTGCTAATTTTTAAATATTAACCTCCTCCACAAAAAATTTAAATATCATTCTGCTCTGTCAATCTTTTTGATTTTACATTTACATTTCATTTAATTTCCCAATTCGGCAAATAAACAAAAACCTGCGGCGATGTCCCAATCCAAACTCTCAAACTCAAAAACAAATTTTTTTTTAATTTTTTTTTAAAATAACAGACCGTCTCTTTTGAGGGGAAATGCTGCTGACCGTTTAACGTCGGCGCTCACGTGTAACAGAGAGAACAGCAGCCTGGGGACGAAGCGTCTGCAGTGCGGTCACGTTGTAAACGGCGGAATTACAGCCATGCGTGCCACTTGTAACGTCTGCGATGTGCGCATTTCACAAGGTTGTAGAAATAAAGCCCCGTTTAAAAAGCACTGACGCCTCGAAAAACAAACACCGAGTGGAATGCAGTGACTTCACTCAGGAAATGGCCGCGCTGCAGAAACACACACCGAAGGCTTCCGTACGCACAAGAAAAGAGGGAGAATGTGTGGACGAGTTTAATGAGAGGGACATTTAAATTAGTCGTTCATTTTGATTATTGGGATACAAATTTTTTTTTTTGTGATATTAATTGTGATACAGATCCACACCGTCCGCACATCGCATACACAGTCTACGTATTGTCCACACAGTCTATACATCGCATACACATGGTCCACACAGTCTCTGGGTTAATAAAAGCTCTTTTACATTTACATTTGGTTATTTATTGGACGCTTTTATCCAAAGCGACTTACAAGGTGAGCACAGGGTTCATCACAACATCCCTGGAGCAATGAGGGTTAAGGGTCTCGCTCAAGGACCCACATTGGTAACTTCAGTGGACCTGGGATTTGAACCCCCAACCTTCAGATTGATAACCCAACACCCTGACCACTGAGCCACCGCACCCTCTCCAAGTAAAAGGATCTCCAAAGGATCTCCAAGTTTTTAATTGCTTCACAATATGAGGTTTTGCCGGAGCGCAGTGCAAGATGTTAATCAATATAGAACTGTCACCTAGGGGTGAGCTGCAATATTCGCTGATTCGACGATTCGATTCGGAGAACCGTAGTCGACTATGAACCTCATAGTCGAATGTACCATTTTGACCACATGGGGGCGCCCATGGCTGCTGCTAAGCATTAGTTTTTACATGAAATGTCTTTGTTTTCGTTATATATATATATAGCCTTTTGTCAAATAAAATCATCCTAATTTCTAGAAGAAATAAATAAAAAAGAAAAACAAAAAAAAAAAAGGTTTTCTTTTGTTAGAAAAACAAGTAAAATATATTTTTTAAAAATCGTTTTTTTTAAAACTACGCTTATAGCGCCATCTTGTGGTGAAATTTTATCTGATTCGACTATCAGTCGACTATAGGGAAAATCTGACGAATCAGATTCGACTATGAAAATCTTTAGTTGAAGACACCCCTACTGTCACCACATAGCAAGCAGGTCCTGGGTTTGTTTCCAAACATGGATTCTGCCTTTGTGGCATTTGCATGTTCTCCCCATAGCTTAAAGGGTTTTGTCCAACGGGGCCAAATGAGTTTATGTTAATACATCACGGCATCTCAGACGTTCTCCCGCTGAACCTTTATTCGTGTGTTTGTTTCATGTTCCAGCGGCCGTGTTTTTGGGAAATGGAGAAGGCCTGGAGGGTGGAGTTTCGGAACGTGGGCAGCAGCTATTTCCCACAGAGCCGTGTGGAATGCCACTACACCATCGGTTCTCGGCACAGCTGGGCCAGTAGTGACTGGATCGGTCTGTTTAAAGTGAGAACATGAGAACGCTTTCTTCGCTCTCAAATGATCTACATTATCCACGGCCTTTCATTTAACTGCTGCTTCGTGTTTCACTAGGTGGGCTGGTCCTCCGTGAGGGACTACCACACTTTTGTGTGGTCTCTGGCTCCGTCCAACTACAAAGAGGGAACCGATGCCAGCGGTTGTGTCCATTTCCAAGGTGTTACTTTGAACGTTACTTTGAACGTCCACCGATCCCCCGATCGGAGCCTGATGGAAAACGCCGGGGCAGGGTGGCGCTGCTTCTCCTGACACCCTGTCCATCTTGTTGATGGACGTCGGTCAGCGGCAGAGCCAGAGAACGATTTAGAGGAAGCGACTCCACTCTGGAGATGAGACTCGTTCAGACATGGGGTGGGGTAAATGGATCGGGGGCTGAGTGAGCAAGGGTGGAAGTGTAGATTTTAATTAACACCATGATTTGCAAAGTTATGGGAGGGTTGTTTACAGGGGGGGGGAGGGTGTGGGGGCAGAGTGAATAAGTGATCAGAAAAGCTTCTTGGATTAAGAGAGGATTTAAATCAGTTTGCTTTAAATAAACGCAGAAAGAACGTTAAGACTGCGGTTCTGCGATGCATCAGATAAGAATCCGTGATCTTGCTTTAAAAACATTATTTATTCATTTGATTTCATTATCTTCCGCTTTATCCTATATTAGGGTCGGGGGGGGGTTCCCCATGTCCATCCAGGGGAGAACATTTCGGGTGCCAATCTATCGCTGGGCACACACTCACTCACACAAACACACACTCTATATGGGGCAATTTGGAAAACTCACTTGACCTTGATCCATGTTTTTGGACTGTGGGAGGAAACCGGAGAACCCGGAGGAAACCCACGCGGACACGGGGAGAACATGGAAACTCCACCCAGATTGGGATTCGAACCGGGAATCCCTAGCGCTGAGAGGAGAACATGCTAAACCACTAAGCCACCGTGCCGCCCTAACATTATTTATTCATTCATTCATTATCTCCCGCTTCATCCTCTATTAGGGTCGTGGTGGGGTTCCCCATGCCCATCCAGGGGAGAACGTTCCGGGCGCTGGGCAGATAGACCCAAGACAGGGCGCCAATCCATCACTGGGCACACACTCACTCACACAGACACACTCTATATGGGGCAGTTTGGAGAACTCAATTGACCTTGATCCATGTTTTTGGACTGTGGGAGGAAACCAGAGAACCCGGAGGAAACCCATGCCGGGCGGCACGGTGGCTTAGTGGTTTAGCATGTTCTCCTCTCAGCGCTAGGGATTCCCGGTTCGAATCCCCATCTGGGTGGAGTTTCCACGTTCTCCCCGTGTCCGCGTGGGTTTCCTCCGGGTTCTCCGGTTTCCTCCCACAGTCCAAAAACATGGATCAAGTCAATTGAGTTCTCCAAATTGCCCCATATAGAGTGTGTCTGTGTGAGTGAGTGTGTGCCCAGTGATGGATAGGCGCCCTGTCCTGGGTGTATCTGCCCAGCGCCCGAAACGTTCTCCCCTGGATGGGCATGGGGAACCCCCCCGCGACCCTAATAGAGGATAAAGCGGGAGATAATGAATGAATGAATGAAATACACATTCCAACTTAATGCTTAATGCTAATGTTTTTAAGGGCAAATAAATTGCCCCATGTGTCCTGCGTTTAATTATAGTTTGTAATTTCAGTGACCGCTGTCTCATGAACGTTGTCACCGATCTCACTTTAATAAATTATGAATTATTTTTAAATGGCATGCGCTGGTTTAAAGGCAGTCGCTTTTGCCGAAGTCAGCAAATAATGAGAGGAACCTTCTGCCATGCAGACCGAAAAAAATTTAACAAGACCTCAGCTCCTGTGCCACCCCGGTGTGAGTAACGGTCTCGGCCAGGCCACCCTTGTAAAACGTCGTCTGGCTCGGCTGCCGCAGCAAACCTGCCGGTGTCACTCAAGGACTCGGTGAGGTCATCGATGACCTCATGGACAGCTGAAACGCTGGATGAACCTGATGATCCACCGTAAAGCACCCTGAACCAAGTCTCCGTCGTTGGGGTGTTGGGCGTTCTGTAACGGGAGACGTTTTGTCTGCGTTTTGTGGCTTCACATCTGTAAATGTCATTGTGTTGATCCCATATAGCCGGCTACCTGCCGCGCCTCAGCGATGAACCGTACCAGTTCGTCTACGTGGACGGAGGGGGTGACGTGTGCTCCCGCAGCTCTGCCTTCACCTTCTCAGCTCCCAAACCCCTGGAGGAGCTGGTTACCCTGGAGCATGCCGTGGAGGGGGGTGAGGGAGGTGAGGACATGCTGCTGGTGATCCCAAGAGCTGAGCTACTGCAGGTGAAAGCACCCGCCTCACGCACATCCATCCATCATCTTCCGCTTTATCCTCTATTAGGGTCGCGGTGGGGTTCCCCATGTCCATCCAGGGGAGAACGTTTCAGGCGCTGGGCAGATACACCCAGGACAGGACGCCAATCTATCGCTGGGCACACACTCACACACACACACACTATATGGGGCAATTTGGAGAACTCAATTGACTTGATCCATGTTTTTGGACTGTGGGAGGAAACCGGAGAACCCGGCGGAAACCCACGCGGACACGGGGAGAACATGGAAACGCCACCCAGATGGGGATTCGAACCGGGAATCCCTAGCGCCGAGAGGAGAACATGCTAAAGCACTAAGCCACCGGGCCGCCATTTATTACATTGTGTTTTATAAAAGTAATAAGACACTGGAGCTTGTGTATGACTAAATGCCCCGCCCGTTCCGACCCGTTCCGGAGAACATGCTAAAGCACTAAGCCGCCGTGCCGCCCCTCACGCACTCTGAATATAAAGCAGCTGTGAAGCCGGCGCCGGTGTCTCCTCGGGCGCATCGGAAATCCCGAGAGCCACACGTCCTCAGCCTCCGTTTAAAAAAAACAAAACAAAACAAAAAAAAAAACAAAAAAAACGTTGGCTTTTGCAACACGATCTCTCTTTTAAAAGCATGGCGCACTTGCGTAATCAGAACGGACTCCTGAATCGACCTGATTTATCTGCGAGGCGGGAAGTCTGCACACAAAAGCAGGTTCTGTTTCAGGAAAAAAAAAAAAAAAACCCCGGCATTGTGGGAGCTCCAGGTTGAGCGCGCATGTGAGTCAGCATCACATGAATATCGGTCCATAAAACGTGGCCCGCGGTGACGGGCCGTAAACCGATCAGAGCGTCCGTGCTCCGGCACGCCGCGACTTTCTCATCTGATCTAATCGCTGCTCGCTGCGCCCGTCTCTGGATTTGTTGGAAAAGAAGAAAGACGCCATTTTCAGTTTTGCACTGACGATTAAAGACATATTCACACGACTGCACACTGTTCGCAAAGATTATACGCTTGAAAAAATCGGTTGCAGCTTATTGGTTTCTGATTCATTCTGCAGCATCCGGCTAATTTCAAATAATTTTTTCTTGAACTATATATTTTTTTATCTTTATGTTAATCAGAAACATTTTGTTTAAAGCTGACTGTATTTTGCTTTTTGGTCGTTGCTGTAGAGTCGCCTGCAGCAGTGTCTGAAGGAGCGCGCCGAGGTCCTCCAGGCGCTGGAGTCGGCCGAGACGAGCTGTAAACGCGAGCGCGAGGGAATGAATAGAGCCAAAGAGGCCTGGGAACAGAAGAACAAAGAGCTGGAGGCGGAGCTCCGACAGAGCAGAGATCAAACGGAGGAAATGAAGAAGAAGCAAGAGGTAGAGAACTGAAGGCTGTGCATCCGAACCATGAGCCGTTTCACCTCCACACACTGCACATTTCATTTAAACACAGAGCAAAACTATTCATTCATTTTCTCCCGCTTTATCCTCTATTAGGGTCGTGGGGGGGGGGGGTTCCCCATGCCCATCCAGGGGAGAACGTCTTGGGCGCTGGGCAGATAGACCCAGGACAGGACGCCAATCTTTCGCTGGACACACACTCACTCACACAGACACATGCAATTTTGGATGGATGAAATTATATGGGGCAATTTTGAGAATTCAATTGACTTGATCCATGTTTTTGGACTGTGGGAGGAAACCGGAGAAGCAAAATTATCATCAGGTTTTATTTAAAAAATAAATAAATAAAAATAAATAATAATAAAATAAAAAAAAATAAAATAAAAAAATAAATATATATATATATATATATATATATATATATATATATACATTCATTCATTATCTTACGCTTTGTCCTTTATTAGGGTTGCGGTGGGGTTCCCCATGCCCATCCAGGGGAGAACGTTTCGGGCGCTGGGCAGATACACCCAGGACAGGGCGCCAATCTATCGCTGGGCACACACTCACTCACACAGACACACTCTATATGGGGCAATTTGGAGAACTCAATTGACTTGATCCATGTTTTTGGACTGTGGGAGGAAACCGGAGAACCCGGAGGAAACCCACGTGGACACGGGGAGAACATGGAGACTCCACCCAGATGGGGATTCGAACCAGAAAGCCCTAGTGCTGAGAGGAGAACGTGCTAAACCACTAAGCCACCGTGCCGTCTCTATATATATATATATCTTCGTAATGTAAACTCTTCATGAGATGAATTTTAGTTTTAAGGAAATGCCTCCAGTTTTTTTATTGTTTTGTTGTTTACTGTCTTCTTTGTTTACTTTCTTCTTAGGTATTTTAAGCTAATAAGAGAAAATTGTAGGTAGACTGGTTCTACTAATATTAAAAGGGACGATCTATTCTCTTATTTAAAAATCTTTACACCAGGAGCAGTGGGCAGCAGCAGTCCTCACACTCTTTACTAACAGAGTTCTTCGTTTCTGAATGTTGCTCTAAAGAAGTTCAGCTCGAGTTAAAGGTTAAAGTTTAAACATTATTAATCGAAGTGAGTGGCTCGTCGGGCTGTGCTGCCGCAGTAATAACTGTTCTAATGATCAAAGTAAAGTGATCCATTTTTCTACACTGTTTACACACAGAGGAACTTGTTCTCCACATTTGTCCCGTCCGTGCATTGAAGCACACGCTGGTGACACGTGATGCCCGGATGGGGTCGGGTACCTTGCAATCGAACCAGGGACCTTCAGGTCGCAAGCCTACGGGCTGCCTGACTGCCCTCCCAAAGCCAATGTCAATACAAATACAGCCGTATTAGAACTATACAGTATGCGCACTGACACACCACCATCATGGTATTTCTGTGAATCATCCATTACCCGAATAATGCCTCCTCTTTGGGGTGTTCTAACCATTGGATAAAAAAATAAAGGGGATTAATGACCGGAGGGCGGCACGCTGGCTTAGTGGTTTAGCATGTTCTCCTCTCAGCACTAGGGATTCCCGGTTCGAATCCCCATCTGGGTGGAGTTTCCATGTTCTCCCCGTGTCTGCGTGGGTTTTCTCCGGTTTCCTCCCACAGTCCAAAAACATGGATCAAGTCAATTGAATTCTCCAAATTGCCCCATATAGAGTGTGTGGTGTGAGTGAGTGTGTGCCCAGCGATGGATTGGCGCCCTGTCCTGGGTCTATCTGCCCAGCGCCCGAGACGTTCTCCCCTGGATGGGCATGGGGAACCCCACCGCGACCCTAATAGAGGATAAAGCGGGAGATAATGAATGAATGAATGAATAATGACCGGCGTGAAAGAGCAGGACTTCACTCTGATTCTAGAACAAAGTATTCCACATGCATGTACCTGTGGTGCATCAGGTGCTGTATCTAATAAAGTGGCCGGTGAGTTCATCCTCCAGCACTGCCCGTTATATTTACGTCTGATTAAGCGCTTGTGTTCTGAAGTAGCTTCACACGCGACCTTTAAAATAACCTTTAAAATAGCGATCGAGTCGTAATTACCAAATTTACAGTGAAATTAAAGGTGTAAGTGGAGTCCTCTCTCGCGCTCAATGCGGAGTGATCGGAACGAGGCGAATGTGGCGTGAAATTCTCAAACGGAACCATTTGCCGTACAGCAGGAGGGAACCCCTCCCACCCCCCATGCACTGGCATGGATATGTTCTCTGTAATTAGTTCTTTTATACAGATTGCTTTCCAGTGAGGGAACTTTGTGGTTCTCTGCTCCCGTTTTCGTTCTTATTTCTCATGCCATTAAACCCGCGAGAACGAGAACATGCAGTCGAGGTCTTAGAAAGGCATTAAAAGAGACGGTGCTGTAAAACAGAAGGTGAGAACCGGGCGGCGCCGGCGGTGATGCTCTCTCGTGATTTCTTCGTGTTGTTATCATTAACGTGGAAATCTGTGTGAATTTTGCTAAACCACGAGTCCGTTTCGGTTCTTTCGCTCTCTTGTCGTTTGTTAGGAAATGGAGGCTCTGTGTGAGGTTCTTCAGGAGGAGAAGCAGGTCCTGCTCGCTAAAGCGGCCGCCAGCGAGCTGAAAACGAGCCGACTGGAGGAGGAACTCGAGCAGCTCGCGCAGAGAGACCTGGAAAGAGAGACCAGCCTGGATCGGTCGCTTCACCCGTCCAACATCTTCCGCTTTATCCTGTGCTAGGGTCGTGGGGGGGGGTTCCCCATGCCTATCCAGGGGAGAACGTTTCGGGCGCTGGGCAGATAAACCCAGGACACAGGGCGCCAATCTGTCACTGGGCACACACTCACTCACAAACACACACTCTATATGGGGCAATTTGGAGAATTCAATTGACTTGATCCATGTTTTTGGACTATGGGAGGAAACCGGAGAACCCGGAGGAAACCCACGCAGACACGGGGAGAACATGGAGACTCCACCCAGGTTGGGGTTCGAACCGGGAATCCCTAGCGCTGAGAGGAGAACGTGCTAAACCACTAAGCCACCGTGCCGCCCGTCCTTAATAATCCATCCATCATCTTCCGCTTTATCCTCTAATAGGGTCGCGGGGGGGGGGGGGGTTCCCCATGCCCATCCAGGGGAGAACGTTTCGGGCGCTGGGCAGATACACCCAGGACAGGACGCCAATCCATCACTGGACACACACTCACTCACACATACACACTCTATATGGGGCAATTTGGAGAATTCAATTGATCTTGATCCATGTTTTTGGACTGTGGGAGGAAACCGGAGAACCCGGAGGAAACCCACACGTACACGGGGAGAACATGGAAACTCCACCCAGATGGGGGTTCGAACCGGGAATCCCTAGCGCTGAGAGGAGAACATGCCATACCACCAAGCCTGCATTCATTCATTAATGTTATTCAGATTAATGTTATTAATGTTATTCAGATTAAACAGTGTGTGTGCGTGTGTGCGTGTGTGCGTGTGTGCGTGTGTGCGTGTGTGCGCGTGTGCGCGTGTGCGTGTGTGCGTGTGTGCGTGTGTGCGCGTGTGTGCGTGTGTGCGTGTGTGCGTGCGTGCGTGCGTGTGCGTGTGTGTGTGTGTGTGTGTGTGTGTGTGTGTGTGTGTGTGTGTGTGTGTGTGTGTGTGTGTGTTTAGTTTATATTACGTTTCATACTGCAGATTCGGGGCTGTTTCTCCTCCCGAGCGGTGGTTAATGTGATGGATGTGTTTTGTCTGATTGCAGGATGAAGGAACGGGTGAGAAAAGCGACGGCCCAGAAGAAAGAAGTGGAGAGTGCTCACTGCAATCTCCAGGTAAACGAGGTAAAGCTTCAGAGCCAGATTCAGATCACATTAGATCGTTATATACGATGTAAATAAACCTGAAAAGGGTCCAGGTTCTCCGGTTTCCTCCCACAGTCCATGGATCGAGCTCAATTGAATGCTCCAAATTGCCCCATATAGAGTGTGTGAGTGAGTGCGTGCCCAGAGACAGATTGGCGTCCTGTCCTGGGAGTGTCTGCCCAGCGCCCGAGGCGTTCTCCCCTGGATGGGCATGGGGAACCCCCCCCCCTCCCCGGGTGCGACCCCTAGTAGAGGATAAAGTGGAGGATAATGGATGGATGTATAAACCTGAAACGAGGGTTTGTGTTTTTGCTGATAAACCCTGAGTGTTTAATCCGGTGGCCTGCAGACGTCGCGTTCCAGCTTCACACACTGAGAGGCTTCCATACCTC
This sequence comes from Corydoras sp. C115, assembly GCA_019802505.1. Lineage (NCBI taxonomy): Eukaryota > Metazoa > Chordata > Actinopteri > Siluriformes > Callichthyidae > Corydoras > Corydoras sp. C115. The sequence goes on along the minus strand of JAFMOC010000056.1, from coordinate 505,852 downwards.
CTGCATCTTCAGAACAGAGTTAGATTTCCATATCAGCACGTCAGCGTTTTAAAACATGAGCATAACCCAGTGATTCTCAATTATTTTCTGTTAAGCCCCCCCCAGGAAGAAGAAAACTTTTTGCGCCCCCCCCACACACACGCACACTCACCTCCCCCCCCCCACATGACAAAATGGGATGAAAAAAGTATTTTTACACGCCCACTGTAGTATGATTTGTCTATAAATTTGTTATAAGTTCAGCTCGTTTATAACAATGTCTCCTTATTAACCATAAAGACAACAAAAAAAGAAAGAAATATAGATCGACGTAGAACAGAATAATTTGATTTACTTAGTTTTTTAGTTTGTAACAGAAACGAATGAAATCCTGATTTAAACCAGAAACATTTTTAAACTGACTGCATTTGATACTGAAAATAAAATTAAATAAGATCAATAAATAGTAATAAATTCAAATTCATCAGCAACATTCATTCAGGAGCTCAATATATTATTAACACTTTAACCTACAAAACAAAAAATGAATACAACAATTTGTGTTTTTTTTTTTTTTTTTTTTTTTTTTTTTTTTTTTTTATCAAAATAAGGAAATCAGAACTAATGTCTACGTTTTGCAGCACAGCTTTTCTGAAGCAGCTTTTCATAAAGCGTTATAATTGCTTGCTGTACGCGTTACGTTTACGATTTAAAAACTCAAGCGTTTTTTTCGGAATTTAATGTCTTTAAGGGTCACCTTCATTTATTTCACGCTGTCCGCTGCCAACATTTAAAGACACAGAAGACACGCCGGTCTTTCTTCATCTCCCACCTTAGTTACCGTGAAACCAGGCGCTACATACACTTTCCTCTTTTTAACTTTCGGTTGATTTTTGTTGCTCTCGTTATCTCCGCCTTTCTCTCCTCGTCATCTCTGTTAAATATTTTTAAATATTTGTCTCTTGAGGGTTTGTTCATACACTTAATATCACTTGCTCTGTGATTTCTTGTTATGCGCCCCCCCCAGGCACCGCACTGCGCCCCCCCAGGGGGGCGCGCCCCACTATTTGAGAAGCACTGGCATAACCGCACGACTTCATCAGTTAAATTAGGAGAAGCTGAGAGAATGACTGCATTAAAAAAAGCTCTGATAATAAATAACCCCTCTGTTCTGTTAGCTGAAGCTGGAGCAGACCGAGAGAGAGCTGCACGATCTGTCTACAGAGTTCCAGAGTTTGAGGAGTTCTCTGGCTCAGAGGGACACTCTCGCCCTGCAGCTGCAGGACTCCATCACCACCCTCACTCACAAGCTCAACCACGCACACAGGAAGGAGGTACGGCATGCGCCCCGTGCGTTCTCCGAACTCCTTACTGCGCTGGGTGTGCTCAGTGTGATGTCACGACGCAGGCGGAGGCCGGGGCGACGTTGGCGGAGTTCCACGGCGTTCGGGAGCGCCTGAGCACCAGCGAGAACTGCGTACGGACGCTGAGGGCCGAGATGAGGGACATGGTGGCGCAGCGGGACGACGATCAGTCCAAACTCCACCAAGCCCGGCTGCAGGCCGCCCGCCTCACGCTGCAGCTCGCTGACACCAACCTGGCGCTCCGGGAGGGACAAGCCACCTGGGCCCAAGAGCGGGAGAGCCTGCAGTGCGGCACTGAGGTGACCGGGTGGAATGGACACGGGGCAGACGGTGTAATGCAGGGGGGGAGGGTTCCCATTGCCCATCCAGGGGAGAACGTTTCGGGCGCTGGGCAGATAGACCCAGGACAGGACGCCAATCTATCACTGGGCACACACTCGCTCACACAGACACACTCTATATGGGGGCAATTTGGAGAATTCAATTGACCTCGAACCATGTTTTTTGGACTGTGGGAGGAAACCGGAGAACCCGGAGGAAACCCACGCAGACACAGGGAGAACATGGAAACTCCACCCACCTGGGCCCAAGAGCGGGAGAGCCTGCAGTGCGGCACTGAGGTGACCGGGTGGAATGGACACGGGGCAGATGGTGTAATGCTGGGCGGGGGTTGTTCTACATGCCCATCAATGAGAGAACGTTTCGGGCGCTGGGCAGATAGACCCAGGACAGGGCGCCAATCCATCGCTGGGCACACACTCACTCACACAGACACACTCTATATGGGGCAATTTGGAGAATTCAATTGACCTCGATCCATGATTTTTGGACTGTGGGAGGAAACCGGAGAACCCGGAGGAAACCCACGCGGACACGGGGAGAACATGGAAACTCCACCCAGATGGGGATTCGCACCGGGAGTCCCTAGTGCTGAGAGGAGAACATGCCAAACCACTAATATACCGTGCCGCCCAACACCGGGGCAGAAAGGGTTAAATAAAGCACCCAGCGAAACAGACGGATTGCAGTTTGTAATCGTAGAACCGCAGAGTTCTCAGTGGCGCTGATTGATCAGAACGTCTTTACGGGTCACGGAAATTTGTCCTGCGTTGCAAAATGTACGAGAATTTCCATAAATTGGAACCATTTCAGAACAAAGGGCCGTAATCAGAGGAACCCCAAATGGAGCTCGTCTGAGGACTTAATTAGGTCTCAAGCCGACAGCGGGCTCTGATGTCACGGTAATGAGCCGTTCTGATTGGCCGTGGACCGGCTCCTCCGTGGCCCCGTGGCCGTGGCTGCTCATCACGGTTTGGAGCATTAATCTGAATGATGCCCGGAGACCCGCGTCCGGACCCGTCCTTATTAAAAGCGCTGGCAGCGAGGCGGTGCAGGGGTCCGGATGGCGGCAGAGGATGATGGGAGCGTGGTGTGTGATGGAGCACGTTGGGGACCCCGTCTGCCGGACGTGGGGGCGGATTAGTCAGTTTTTCCGCTGCGGTGCGGGAAATTAGATGTGACCAAATTTGGGAGAAACATTAGACAAATAATCCCCCGGCGCCGCCGCCGCCCCCGAAGAAAAAAAAAAAAAAAAACAAAAACCACTTCAACTCTGCTTTATTTATCAGAGAACTCCGGGGTTGGAGAACACGTTAATGTGGAAATATCTCCCCTCAAGTTTGTCTCCTGCTTCCAAAGGGCATTCGTTCAGTTCTGAGGGGTTCTGCGTGGTCTGCACGCAATGGAATCAAGTTGTAGGGGCATTCATTCATTCATTATCTTCAGCTTTATCCTCTATTAGGGTCGTGGGAGGGGGGTTCCCAATGCCCATCCAGGGGAGAACATCTCGGGCGCTGGGCAGATACACCCAGGACAGGGCGCCTATCCATCGCTGGGCACACACTCACTCACACACACATACTACATGGGGCAATTTTGGAGAACTCAATTGACTTGATCCATGTTTTTGGACTGTGGGAGGAAACCGGAGAACCCGTAGGAAACCCACGCAGACACGGGGAGAACATGGAAACTCCACCCAGATGGGGATTCGAACTGGGAATCCCTAATGCTGAGAGGAGAACATGCTAAACCACTAAGCCACCGTGCCGCCATGTTGTAGGGTCATTCATTCATTCGTTATCTTCCGCTTTATCTTCTATTAGGGTCGCAGTGGGGTTCCCCATGTCCATCCAGGGGAGAACATTTCGGGCGCCGGGCAGATACACCCAGGACAGGGCGCCAATCCATCGCTGGGCACACACTCACTCACACACACACTCTATATGGGGCAATTTGGAGAACTCAATTGACCTTGATCCACGTTTTCGGACTGTGGGAGGAAACCGGAGAACCCGGAGGAAACCCACGCAGACACGGGGAGAACATGGAAACTCCACCCAGATGGGGATTCGAACCGGGAATCCCTAGCGCTGAGAGGAGAACGTGCTAAAGCACTAAGCCACCCATGTTGTAGGGTCATTTTGTTTAAAGTTTAAAACCTTTTAAAAGTTAGAGATTGGGGTTGTAAGTGAATAAGTGCAGGTTGAGAGTGATCTTGTCCTCTCAGCTGGACAGGTTGCGCTTGGACAGGCTGACCGATGAGATCAAAGAGAAGGAGGAGCTTCTGCAGGAGGAGAGGATGGAGCGAGCCAAAGCCGAGGTGGAGCTCGGACGGGAGCAGGACTGCAACCGGGTGAGTGCAGCAGAGTGGACGACGTGTTGCCTTCACGGCGTTACGTTTAATAAAGACGCCTTTTCTACTTAACAGAGTGTTTATTAAAGCAACACGACACTAGAGGGCGTGCGTTACTGTGAATAAATCACAGACACACACCTCGGCACGCTTCACGTTTCATGTGCTCGGTGAAGAAGAATTAAAACAAATTTTTGCGTTTTTTTATTTTTTATTATTATAAAAAAAAAAAATTTCCCCTTGTATTTATTTTTTCGTCGTTATATTTAGTCGAGGCGGCACGGTGGCTTTAGTGGTTTAGCACGTTCTCCTCTCGGCGCTAGGGATTCCCAGTTCAAATCCCCATCTGGGTGGAGTTTCCATGTTCTCCCCGTGTCTGCGTGGGTTTCCTCCGGGTTCTCCGGTTTCCTCCCACAGTCCCAAAAACATGGATCAAGTCAAGTGAGTTCTCCAAATTGCCCCATATAGAGTGTGTCTGTGTGAGTGACTGTGTGTCCAGCGATGGATTGGCGCCCTGTCCTGGGTGTATCTGCCCAGCGCCCGAAACGTTCTCCCCTGAATGGGCATGGGGAACCCCACCGCGACCCTAATGAATGAATAATAATAAATAAGCGGCATGGTGGCTTAGTGGTTTAGCACGTTCTCCTCTCGGCGCTAGGGATTCCCGGTTCAAATCCCCATCTGGGTGGAGTTTCCATGTTCTCCCCGTGTCCGCGTGGGTTTCCTCCGGGTTCTCCGGTTTCCTCCCACAGTTCGAAAACATGGATCAAGTCAATTGAGTTCTCCAAATTGCCCCATATAGTGTGTGTCTGTGTGAGTGACTGTGTGTCCAGCGATGGATTGGCGCCCTGTCCTGGGTGTATCTGCCCAGCGCCCGAGACGTTCTCCCCTGGATGGGCATGGGGAACCCCACCGCGACCCTAATAGAGGATAAAGCGATGATAATGAATGAATGAATATTCAGTCGATGTGTATTCTCTCCACTGGGACGTGACGGTCAGTGTGTGTGTCGGTCACCTGGCCGTGTGTGCAGGTGCAGCTGGGTGAATTGCGGCGGGAGCTGCAGGAGCTGAAGGCCAGCCTGCGGGTGGCGCTGAAGGAGAAGGAGCAGCTGCAGACGGAGAAACAGGTAACGGCACGGGGGCAGCATCGCCTGAACGTTCCCGTCGCTGCCACTTCGGGAGGTTCGCAGATCACTCTGATGAAGACGGCGTAGCGTTCTATCAGACTGAACTGGAACCCATTAAAAAGGGAACAGTGCAGACTGTTAGCACATATGACATCACAGATGATGAGGTCATTCATTATTTACATGATGGAGAGTGTGAAGAGTTATTTCCTATAGCGTGTGTTCACTGTAGTGTGTGTGTGTGTGTGTGTGTGTGTGTGTGTGTGTGTGTGTGTGTGTGTGTGTGTGTGTGTGTGTGTGTGTGTGTGCTCAGGAGTTGATTACATACATCCGCCAGCTGGAGCAGAGGCTGGAGGCGCTGAACGACTCCAAATGGAGCGCAACGGCGTTGCTAAACAGCAGTGAGTGTTTACATCTAGTGTTTCTTTTGTTTGTCTTTTACACCATCCACTCCACCCTGCTGATTTATTATTCATTCATTCATTCATTATCTCCCGCTTTATCCTCTATTAGGGTCGGGGGGGGGGGGTTCTCTATGCCCATCCAGGGGAGAACGTCTCGGGCGCTGGGCAGATACACCCAGGACAGGGCGCCAATCTATCACTGTGCACACACTCACTCACACAGACACACTCTATATGGGGCAATTTGAAGAACTCACTTGACTTGATCCATGTTTTTGGACTGTGGGAGGAAACCGGAGAACCCGGAGGAAACCCACGCGGACACGGGGAGAACATGGAAACTCCACCCAGATGGGGATTCGAACCGGGAATCCCTAGTGCTGAGAGGAGAACGTGCTAAACCACTAAGCCAACGTGCCGCTTATTTATTATTATTCATTCATTAGGGTCGCGGTGGGGTTCCCCATGCCCATCCAGGGGAGAACGTTTCGGGCGCTGGGCAGATAGACCCAGGACAGGGTGCCAATCTATCACTGGGCACACACTCACTCACACAGACACACTCTATATGGGGCAATTTGGAGAACTCACTTGACTTGATCCATGTTTTTTGGACTGTGGGAGGAAACCGGAGAACCCGGAGGAAAGCCACGCGTACACGGGGAGAACATGGAAACTCCACCCAGATGGGGGTTCGAACCGGGAATCCCTAGCGCTGAGAGGAGAACGTGCTAAACCACTAAGCCACCGTGCCGCCCTATTCATTATTATTATTATTATTTATTATTATTATTATTATTATATTATTATTATTAATAAATTATTCACACACATTAGTACAAATTTTCCTAAATGCCTACAACCTGCAGCAACACCGTGCTGTCAGAGACCCTAACTGAAGTTACATACCGTGCGGTTCTTTAAGAGAACCTACCCATTAGTTACAGCAGCCTTCTCTACAGCCAGCACACCGGCGGGGTCTTTTATTTTGTAGGTCTGGCAGACAGTTCAGACTCCGAGGACGAGAATCCCGAAGCGTTGAGGCCTCTGAGCCGCTATGGTCCTGTGTGAGCAGCCGCAGACGGACCTTCTGATGCTGCCCGCCGCTCCTCCCCCCTCCTCCCAGCTGCTGCAGCCCTCCCAGGCCGTGGTGATCAGCCAGCCTGCCCCGCTCTGCCTCCCACCCCAGCCCAGTGATGATAAGCAGACGCATGCACACAGCTCTGAGTCAGTGAGTAGCAGGCTGTATTTCAGATCACTGATGGGGTTCCAAAATATGGGGGGGGGGGTGTTTAACCGGGGAGGAGATGATGGTAACCAGTAAAGCCCCACCATGTATTTAAAAGTAAGAGTGCCGGCGATTTTTACACATTCAATTACTCACCATGTTCAGGTTTTATACAAACTAAAATAAAACATAAATAATAATAATCATGATGATTTCTAAGTAATGGCCAGAGTGTATGTGTATGTGTGTGTGTGTGTGTGTATGTGTATATATGTGTGTATATTATATATATTATATATGGTCATTCATTCATTCATTCATTTATTCATTTCATTCATCATCTCCCGCTTAAGTCCTATATTGGGTCGCGGGGGGGGGGCCCTTCCCTCATTGCCCATCCAGGGGATGAACGTCTCGGGCTCACTGGGCAGTCGCACCCAGGACAGGGCGCCAATCCATCGCTGGGCACACATTTTTACTCACACAAACGCACTCTATATGGGGCAATTGGAGTGTAACCCAATTGATATTATCCATGTGTTATATATGGACTGTGGGAGGAAACCGGAGAATATAGGATATATATACGCATGACATGGGGAGAACATGGAAACTCCACCCAGATGGGGATTCGAACCGGGAATCCCTAGCGCTGAGAGGAGAACATGCAAACCACTAAGCCAACCGTGCCGCCTCTCTCTCTCTATATTCTCTTCTCTCTCTCTCTCTCTCTCTCTTCGGGCGCTCTCTCTCCCAGGACAGGGCGCCAATCTCTCTCTCTCTCACGCACACATATATATATATATATCACTATATGTATATGTAGTAACTGTATATGTGTGATATGTATTTTGTGTATATGTCTAACCGGAGATATATATATAATACTCATATTATATAGAACATGGAAAACATTCTTACCCAGATGGGGGTTCGATATGATGTGTGTGTGTGTGTGACGTATATATATATAATATACCGTGCCCCTATATATATATACACATATAAAACATTCTTTCCACACAAACAGCCTGCAGGTTACCTGTCGCACTTCCCTCAGCAGTACTGTTGACTCTCTGTGGGATCTTTGCAGGAAATCGCAGGGTTACGTTGTGGGTCTGGTTCATGCTTTATTTTATAAAGGTCTCTTCATGGGAAACGTCACCTGTAGCATCCTGAACCTTGTAAAAGTCAGAGTTTTGCTCAGTGGTGGAGGATTCATTTTGACATGGAGAACGTTTTTTTTTTTTAAACCCCTAAATGGAACTGTGTTGCAGGAAGAGGATTATGAGGTGGCTCCATCAGGAGGAACAGCTCTGGAGAAGAGATGGATCTGCTCCTACCTAATCACACAGGCACTCCTCACAGGTACACACACACACACACGTTAATTAGTGTTAATTAGTGATTATGCATTGTAGAAACCTTTCCCAAACCATAACCATAAACACTACTGCCCTAAGATTAACCATAACCTTAAGATAACTATAGACATACAAATGAATGATTTACACTGTGTACCAGCTGAAGGTCCCCACTATTACACAAGGTCCTTATACAGTGTGAGAGCGGGTTCTGGTTACACACACACACACACACACACACACACACACACACACACACACACATACACACACACACACTCAGGATAAGATATACAGTGACGAGTCAAATATGATTTGAAGATGGAAGTTTTGAATACCGCCTCATAAAACTACTGAGAGAGAGAGAGAGAGAGAGAGAGAGAGAGAGCGAGCGAGCGAGAGCCAGATGGCTGTGATGGCTCCGAAAGCAACAGAGTGGATGTGAGTGAGGAAGCTGGAGGTGGGAGTGCTTCTGCAGGAGGACGAGAGGACAGATAAGTAGACGGCGAGCTGTAGCGGTGATTTAGTGAGAGCGTAGTGAGTGCTCACCGGCCAATTTTCAGCGTCATTAAAACTGTCTCTCCCTCACTTCGCTCACTCGTTTGATCACAGTTGCTCGTCTTCCCGCTCCCCTGCGGACGCTCCCCCGCTCCCCTGCGGACGCTCCCCCGCTCTCCTCCCTTTGCGCGGATTTTATTAATTCACAAGTACTCGAGTTTTAACGCTCTCTTTTGTGTCCTGGTTGGCTTTAGTGACCTGGACGAGAGCCCCCTGTGGTGAGCGGTGGACCTGCAGGACCTGCCAAAAAAAAAAAAAAAGAAGCACACTACATGTATTTGCACACTAACTCATACCCACATATGCAATTTGCTTCATGTTTTTTATGCACACGCGTGCGTCTACTGCATCTCTTGTCCTTCATCCTGTCCAGATATTAAGCACGCTGGGAAAATCGTTGCCACTTTTTTGACCACAGGGTCAAATGAACCGTCCGGTGGAAAGAAAGAGGGGGGTCGCTGGAAACAGCTGGAAATTTATACTTAATATTCAGATTAATTAATATAATATTCAGATTGGCAGCACGGTGGCGTAGTGGTTTCTCTCAGCGCTAGGGATTCCCGGTTCGAATCCCCATCTGGGTGGAGTTTCCATGTTCTCCCCGTGTCCGCGTGGGTTTCCTCCGGGTTCTCTGGTTTCCTCCCACAGTCAAAAAACATGGATCGGGTCAATTGAGTTCTCCAAATTGCCCCATATAAAGTGTGTGTGTCTGTGTGAGTGATTGTGTGCCCAGCGATAGATTGGCGCCCTGTCCTGGGTGTATCTGCCCTGCGCCCAAAACGTTCTCCCCTGGATGGGTTTGGGGGTTTGGGGAACCCCACCATGACCCTAATAGATAATGAATGAATGAATGAATATTCAGATTTGTTCTTCTAATTAGGATTCTAATTTATCTGCATCTTAACGTGGCATAATGAGTTTTTTTAAATCACTCCCCCGATGGCGACGGCAGTGACGACAAGGTTAATTAGCATATGTAAATACCACTCGAGTCGCCGTTGCATGCATCTCCTCTCCGTTATCTTTAAGAGGGGTGGAGGGTACAGTGCACCAGATCCCCCCCTAACACTGTCTTCAGAAGTACCCCAACATCAGCACCACAGCATTCCTATCCCCAGCCCCTGAGATTAAAGTCCTGTCTCCTGCACCCCTGCCATTCCCAGCCTCAGCGATCCCGTGCAGAACGCTGTTCACTCTGAAGTCGTCCACCATCTTCAGTCTGACAGAAGCTCAGCGGGTTAATCTTATTAAAGCCTTCGTCTTATTAAAGACTTTGACAGAATCGTATATGAACTTATTGGCTTGTGGGGGGCAGTTATACGAGCCGCGCCCTCAGTGGGGGTTTTACTGACGGCTAAATTGGAGTTGTAATTCTCATAGTAAAAGTGGCCTTTATAAAAACTTCCTGCGTTCAGATTTATTCCGTTCCCATCATCGCGGTGAGATTTTAAAATTCGTCCTTGGTCAAAATGATGGTCCTTATTTCCAGACGGCTCTTTACTGACCCAACTAAAGAGTTACACAGGAAACCAAACAGCTCGTGAAATTTATAAAGATTTATAAAAATAAAAATAAAAAAAATGTTCTAAATTGAGGAAACAGGTTTATTTTCGGCCGCTAATGAATTTCCTGCTGCGGTTGCGTTGTGTGCTCGAGTGAGATTAATGGACCTGCTGCTAAACTCACAAACATCTGACAATGAGAAATATTAAAATCACACACAGAGACAAACGAGAGACGCTCGGCGGCCACTTTATTAGGAACGTCTCCTGTTACTACACTCAATGTGTTTAAAATCAGTTCCACATTTATATATACAGAGATACCTCGGTTCTCGAACATGATTCGTTCCGGGAGGACGGTCCAGAACCAAATTGTTCGAGAACCGAAGCAATGAAACCCATAGGAAATAATGGAAACTGGATTAATTCGTTCCAAGCCCCAGAAAATACCTATTTACTGGCCTAATTTGTATATAATATGTAGAAAAACATCTCAACAAGAAATAAGAAATAAAAGTGTATTTATAAAAAAAAAAAATAATAATAATAAAATGTAGTGTACAGTACAGTAAATTGTGTTTCATTTACTGTACCTGTACCAACCTTTATGGCAGGAGGGAATGAATGTGGAGGGAGGAGGGAAGGGGGATGGTTGTTTTTAATGAAGAGGACTCCCCTTCAAAACAATAGAGGGGAACTGCTCTTTGGGTGTTTCTCTCTCCACAAAGTGTGACTCTCTCCAAAAAAACGTGACTCTCTCTCTGCACTCACACTGATGACGCAAGCAAGGCGCGCCGGGCCGAATGAACGCCACTCGGCTCAACTCGGCCCAAGTTCCAAATATTTGTTCGGGTTCCAAGACAAAATTTTCTTGAATTTCCTGGTCGAATACCGATATATATATATATATATATATATCCATTCATTATCTTCCGCTTTATCCTCTTTTAGGGTCGTGGGGGGGGGGTTCCCCATGCCCATCCAGGGGAGAACGTTTCAGGCGCTGGGCAGATACACCCAGGACAGGACGCCAATCTATCACTGGACACAGACACACTCTATATGGGGCAATTTGGAGAACTGAATTGACCTTGGTCCATGTTTTTGGACTGTGGGAGAACCCGGAGGAAACCCACGCGGACACTGGGAGCTGATCAAGTGATATATCAGTAATGAGTGTAGAGATGAGGAGGTATACGTTATAAAGCGGTTGTGTAACTCAAACTGTAGCATTGTACATGTGCCTTAATCAAAACCGTTTTAAAAAATTTTTTTATCAGCCTGAGATTTGACGTGGAGAACGTGTTCTGCTGATTCTCCTCTGCAGCAGCATTAGATTTAGGTTCTGTATGATGAGGCAGCGAGTCTCTTTTCCATCGGACGGTTCCGTTTGACGTTCGTTTGTTGATCTGTGGCGAAGAAGTGGCAGTGAATGAGGCTCTGTTCTCCTTCTGAAGTATATGTGTGATTTTAAAAGTTAGTTTAGTGTTTGTACTTCAAAAATAACTTTGAATGAACCTTAATGACGGGTTGCTTAAGGCGAGTAATTTTTTTTGGAATACAGAAAAAGAAAAGCGCATTCACTTTGTAATGCTGTTTAAAATGTGCAGGGACGCGGTTCCTGTCTGTTGTGATCCTGTGATGTAGGAGGGACAGGATTTGATTTAACCTCGACATTTTTTTTTTCTGAGACGACACGAAATCAACAGTTTGGGTGGCGTCTTCCCCTTTTTTTATTCTTTTTTTTTTAAATTTATTTGAAATTTTTTTTTTAAATGTATTAAATTTTTTTTTTTTTTTTTTTTTTTTTTTTTTTTTTTTTTTTTTTTTTTGAAGTGTGGTGTATTCCACTAAATTTCGCTCTTTTTCCCATCCGGTGTGTTACGGCTGTTTAATGTGCATCAGTGATGATTCAGCATAAACTGCAATCAGGATGCTGATCTGCGTTCGGAACCTACAACCTGCTGGGTGTTTTTTTTTTTTTTTTTTTTTTTTTTTTTTTTTTTTTTTTACACACTCATGGGTTTTCTAAAAATGGGGAACGGCTCGGGCGTCGTCACCGCTTGGGGCTGACGCTGGTTTCCAGACCTGCACATTTATCAGCCTGCAGTGCAGCGGCGGTTCATTCGCAGTGGATTCAACGGAGCCCACGCTGTTACGGTTCCGTTGAATCCAGAGCTTTAATTCAGTATCATAAAACCGCGGGTAGAACCCGTCGGAGGGCCGCGTTCCAGTTCTGTCGAGGCATAATAAGCTGCTGTGCTCCCCCCCCCGAAATAATGTACAGCGTGCGCTTTTCTGTTTAATAACCTATTTATATCCCAAACCGTCATGCCGTCTTATTTTTAAGTGGATTTTGATCAATAAATTTTCCTGAAGTAAGATTTTGCGATTTGTTGTTTTTTTTTGTTTTTTTTGTCTGAAACGTCTGAGGTTCCTGTACGCAGAGATCCCCATCGTCCGGTTTGTCTCCGTTCGCACGGTTCCCGTCCATCCGTCTCATTTTCTCAAACAATAGAACGAATGCTTTGGGACGTTTCCTCAGTGCGCCACCGCTGATTCTGATTGAAGCACTTATTAGTGACCTTCATCCATTTTTCCGCATTTTTTTTATCATCCCTCTCCCTCCCCCCCCACATCGGATTCCCTCCATTCCTCATGTGCAGGGGCTCTAATTATAAAATCAATGGTGCCAGGCTGCCTGCTTTATTGCCTCCTCTAAAACCTTAACAGGGAAATCACTGTAGGATTGATGACTCCCTCACTCTTTATCTCTTTTAATTAGAAATGTAAAAGATATGAAGAGCCAGGGGCAAGAGTAGAGAGCATCCAGGCTTTTATGGCTTTTCACCCCCCGTACACTGAGCTTTGATCCATCTAATCTTGCAGGAACTTCACCTCCGGGCGCGTTCGCTCTCCCACAGCATCCTCCTTTTACCCCGTCTTACCTCTCAGTCGTCCCTCCACTCGAGGGTTAATCAGCAGATGCGGCGCGGAGGCGCTTGAGCTTGAACGCTGTAGAGTCCGAGTCGATATGTTCCAGTCTTTCTTTAGGGAAGTAGAAAATTAAATTGCCTGGTTTCACAAATAACAGAAAAAGACAGCTTTTACGGAACTATCAAGGGGTGATGTCTAAATAATATATTAAACCTTATGCAAACGTTAGAGACGCCAAAGGCAAATTCTTTGCGTTGTTGACTTTCTGTTTAAAAATAGCGATCCTGAGGTCAGACACCGATGTTGGGTGAAAGGGCCTGGCTCACGATCTCCATTATTGTTCGGCCCAAAGGTGTTTGATATAGAGCTCTGTGTAGCCTAGTTACGCTTTGTTACACCATGGGCTTCAATCACAGGGACACATGCTCTGAACAAGGGCCTTCCCCAAACTGTTTACACACAGCTGAAAGTATACGATTGTACACCTTTCATTCATTCATTCATTCATTCTTTCATTATCTCCCGCTTTATCCTCTATTAGGGTTGCAAGGGGGGGGGGGGTTCCCCATGCCCATCCAGGGGAGAACGTTTCGGGCGCTGGGCAGATACACCCAGGACAGGGCGCCAACCTATCGCTGGGCACACACTCACTCACACAAACACACTCTACATGGGGCAATTTGGAGAACTCAATTAACTTGATCCATGTTTTTGGACTGTGGGAGGAAACCGGAGAACCCGGAGGAAACCCACGCAGACACGGGGAGGACATGGAAACTCCACCCAGATGGGGATTCGAACCAGGAATCCCCCTAGTGCTGAGAGGAGAACATGCTAAATCACTAAGCCACCGTGCCTCCTGTACAGCTTTCAATGGTTTATTAATTAATGTCTTTAATTTTTAATTTTTATAATTTTAAAATCATCCAATTAAGACTTCATTAATGCACCGGTTTAAAGTTCATTAATATTGTTTTTATTGTTTATTTTAATCACCTAATTATTTTTGACCTGATGAATCATACACTTTTTTTCAGCACAGGTTTGACTCAGTTTTTTTTATTTATTTTTTTTATTTTATTTTTTTTAAATGTTGCTTCTACGAACTTCATTCCTCCGACAAATTGTATTGTGCTGCCTCTTTAAATCTGTCAAACGTCCCCACCCTGTTCCCATGGCAACGTCTTATTGGGTCAAATATACGAGGCCATTTAGAGGCTTCTTGTAAAACAGTGTATAATGTATGAACCTTGTTATAATCTGAGCCTCGGTTTATTGATTTCTGTTTAATGAAGTTTCATTACAGCAATCATTTAATTAATAGGTGCCATATTCCTCTTAATTACCAGGTTTAATCTCTAAATAAAAATAATTGTAAACTGTTGATCTTGAGAAAGGAGAGTTCCCGTCTCCGGCAGGTCTCTGGATTTGGGGAGCGCACCATCAGTCGTTAGGGCCTTTTTTTTCTTTTTTTTCCCCTTCCCTTTAATTTATCGTTTTGCGGTCGTGAGTGTAATTTGCTGCCGGGTGGAATTAGGTTTGCTAAATGAGGTGAAAGGCAGAACTGTAAAGTCTCACACTCCTGCTGTGTACTAATAAGAGAAAGCACATTAAGAACCCGCTCAGCTTTCCTTTATTTAAATTTTAAAATCTCTCTGCGGTTCAGAATTACTGAGGCTCGGCGTCGTAAAGCTGCACGTACGGCGGCGAAACCTCGCCGAGTTCATGGCCTGAGGAGCAACCAAACATCAATAATCAATATTACATGATAGAATGCAGGCAACAACGCTGTATATGATCTACGATCAGAAACTCGGCATAGAAGAGGCTTTTGAAACCATAAAAATGTATTAATGTTTCAATTACCCCGAAGCTTATAGTTTATCTTTCACCTCTGTGTTTATGAAATGACCTGAAGGCAGACCATAAAACAAGCAAACCACAAACTGACAAAACAAACAGGTTTTTAGTTTTCAGTTTTCAGTTTTCTAGAATTGTCGGAATCCGTTTCAGAACGTTCAGGTGTGACACGCCACCGTAACACCACCACGTCATCCACCGCCTAAATGATCCCTGTTAGATGACTACAACATGCATCTATGTGCTAAGTAGAACCAGAGAAGGACCTGGGCTGTGGTAGCTCAGTGGTTTTAGTGTTGGACTGTTAATCAGAAGGTTGTAGGTTCTAATCCCAGGTCCACTGACGTTACCAATGTGGGTTTTTGAGCGAGACCCGTAACCCTCATTACTCCAAGGGTGCTGTACCAACGATGCGTTCTGACCCCAACCAAGTTTGGATATTTGTATCCAAACTTGGGGGGGGGGGGGCAATTACACCCAGGACAGGGTGCCAATCTATCACTGGACACACACTTACTCACACAAACACACTCTACATGGGGCAATTTGGAGAATTCAATTGACCTTGATTCATGTTTTTGGGCTTTGGGTGGAAACCGGAGAACCCAGAGGAAACCCACACGGACACGGAACATGGAAACTCCACCCAGATTGGGATTCGAATCGGGAATCCCTAGTGCTTAGAGGAGAACATGCTAAACACTAAGCCACTGTGTCGCCCTGTTTGTAAGTTCATTCATTATCTTCCACTTTATCCTCTATTAGGATCGCGGTGGGGTTCCCCATGCCCATCCAGGGGAGAACGTCTCGGATGCTGGGCAGATACACCCAGGACAGGATGCCAATCCATCACTGGAGACACACTCACTCACACAGACACACTCTATATGGGGCAATTTGGAGAATTCAATTGACCTTGATCCATGTTTTTGGATTTTGGGAGGAAACCGGAGAACCCGGAGGAAACCCCCACGGACACGGGGAGAACATGGAGACTCCACCCAGATTGTGATTCGAACCAGGAATCCCTAGTGCTGAGAGGAGAACGTGCTAAACCACTAAGCCACCGTGTCGTTCTGTTTGAAAGTTCATTCATTATCTCCCGCTTTATCCTCTATTAGGGGCGCGGTGGGGTTCCCCATGCCCATCCAGGGGAGAACGTCTCGGGCGCTGGACAGATTCACCCAGGACAGGGCGCCAATCTATCCCTGGGCACACTCTATATGGGGCAATTTGGAGAATTCAGTTGACCTTGATCCATGTTTTTGGACTGTGGGAGGAAACCGGAGAACCCGGAGGAAACCCACACTGACACGGAACATGGAAACTCCACCCAGATTGGGATTCGAACCGGGAATCCCTAGCGCTGAGAGGAGAACATGCTAAACCACTAAGCCACCGTGCCGCCCCGTTTGTGAGTTTCTTTGGGAGAAACACATCTGTGAGAAATGGCGGTTTTGTCCCCGTTCTGTCTGAAATGGAGGGCCCCTGACGCAGGGCCCTTAAAGCTCAGAATGATGCGTTATTTCGTTCTCTGTTGTGTTCTCTTGTTTGTTCTTCAGGAGGGAACGTGCTTTAATGATGGAGCCGAAGCCTGATGTGACAGACCGAGCGCACAGTGTGTTCTGATGATAAAACTGTCCTCCTCCACCCCGCAGCCGGGAGGCGCTGTGCTCGGGGGGTTATTGATTACGAACAGACTGCTGCAGCTTGTTTTCTGCGGAGCCGCAGAGGATTAATGAGACTGACAAACTGAGTCATTAGCTCTGTTTCCTGCTGCTTGCATACAGAACACTTTATATCTGCATTCACCCCACAGCGCGCTCAGTGGTGGAACACGATCGCCCCCTAGTGTGCGAGTGCCGTGGGTTCACTGTCGAAACGTTTAGTTGGGGCTTTACGGCCACTTTATTAGATGCATGTTGTAATTCAACAGAGTGGAGTCTGGGTCTCCATCACTCATCTGTTACCTCACCGGGAGAATTCAGGTGGTAGATGACGTGGTGGTGTGTGCGGCACATCTGCAATGTTTTTAAATTGATATTATTCATTTGAGAACTGAAAACTAAAAACCTGTTCAGTTTTATTTTGTGTTTTGCTTGTTTCATGGTCTGCCTTCAGGTCATTTCATAAACGCTGAGGTGAAAGATAAACTATAAGCTTCGGGGGAATGAAACATTAAAACGTTTCTATGGTTTCAATGTAAGTTTCGAGACTCTTCATGATCACTGATTCATCTCATCGTTCATTCATTCATTCATTCATTCATTATCTCCCGCTTTATCCTCTATTAGGGTCGTGGGGGGGTTCCCCATGCCCATCCAGGGGAGAACGTCTCGGGCGCTGGGCAGATACACCCAGGACAGGGCGCCAATCCATCGCTGGTTACACACTCACTCACACAGACACACTCTATATGGGGCAATTTGGAGAATTCAATTGACTTGATCCATGTTTTTGGACTGTGGGAGGAAAAACCCAGAGGAAACCCACGCAGACACGGGGAGAACATGGAAACTCCACCCAGATGGGGATTCGAACCGGGAATCCCTAGCGCTGAGAGGAGAACATGCTAAACCACTAAGCCGCCTGAGTCATCTCATCGTTTCTTTGGAAATAAAACGCTGAATCCCCAAATGTAAGACATCGGGTCCACAATGCATTATACATCTATCTATACCTGTAGATGTCTATCACTATATATGCAGAATGCTATATCCTTTCATTCATACATTATCTCCCGCTTTATCCTCTATTAGGGTCGCGGTGGGGTTCCCCATGCCCATCCAGAGGAGAACGTCTCGGGCGCTGGGCAGATAGACCCAGGACAGGGAGCCAATCCATCGCTGGACACACACTCACTCACACAGACACACTCTATATGGGGCAATTTTGAGAATTCAATTGACTTGATCCATGTTTTTGGACTGTGGGCGGAAACCGGAGAACCCGGAGGAAACCCACGCAGACACGGGGAGACCATGGAAACTCCACCCAGATGGGGATTCGAAACGGGAATCCCTAGCGCTGAGAGGCGAACGTGCTAAACCACTAAGCCACCGTGCCGCCTGATTCAGCTCATCGTTTCTTTGGAAATAAAACGCTGTATGTTCTCCCCGTGTCGGCGTGGGTTTCCTCCGGGTTCTCCGGTTTCCTCCCACAGTCCAAAAACATGGATCAAGTCAATTGAATTCTCCAAATTGCCCCATATAGAGTGTGTCTGTGTGAGTGAGTGTGTGCCCAGCGATGGATTGGCGTCCTGTCCTGGGTGTGTTTGCCCAGCGCCCGAGACGTTCTCCCCTGGATGGGCATGGGGAACCCCACCGCGACCCTAATAGAGGATAAAGCGGAAGATAATGAATGAATGAATATATCCATCGCTTTCTATGTCAAAGTGTCAAACCTGTTACACACACACACTTTATTAAACGTCTGTTCCTTCACTCATCGTCTCTTTGTTTTGGTTACAGACTGCAGTCCGTCTGTTCTTCGTACCTTCGTTGTTGAGCCTCTTTACTTTTTTTCTCGGTCAGTCTGAACTCAGGGATTATTTGGGTTGTAAATTACTAGGGGTGAGCTGCAATATTCGCTGATTCGACGATTCGATTCGGAGAACCTCATAGTCGAATGTACCATTTTGACCACATGGGGGCGCCCATGGCTGCTGCTAAGCATTAGTTTTTACATGGAATGTCTTTGTTTTCGTTATATATATAGCCTTTTGTCAAATAAAATCATCCTAATTTCTAGAAAACAAAAAAACAAAAGGTTTTCCTTTGTTAGAAAAACAAGTAAAATATAAAACAATATATTTTTTAAAAACCACGCTTATAGCGCCATCTTGTGGTGAAATTTTAACTGATTCGACTATCAGTCGACTATAGGGGAAATCTGACGAATCAGATTCGACTATGAAAATCCTTAGTTGAAGACACCCCTATAAATTACTCTCACTGATGGAGACAGAGAGGTACTTTGATTGACAGATACTCCATTGATCCCCGAAGGGAAATTTAGGGTGGTTCAGTTCTCATAAACGGGTGGTGGTGCGGTCTGTTACGCATCGTTTCGTGACGTCACACGACTTTCCTTTTCTTTGCATTGGGTTAGTGAATGTGGTTGTGATGTGAAACCCACGCCGCCGCCTTCAAAACGTTCTGATTTCAGTGAGAGGGGGTGGAAAAAAACCAGTCAGTCTCGCAATTATTTATTGCTTCTGAATGTTTATATGGCTTTTCTTTATATAACAGAGCTGGTTGAACACAGAGAACTGAGAACGCCTCAGCGGAACCGAGGAGAAAGAAGAAGAAAACAAAAAAAACAAAAAAAAACAGACGACACATTCCGTTTGCAATGCCACGAGGCGTCGCGTCCAAGTGCAACTCTCCAACCGAAAATAAAGGGCGTGTGTGTGTGTGTGAGAGTGTGTGTGTGTGTGTGTGTGTGTGTGAGTGTGTGTATGTTTCTGAACCGGCTGCATAACACGTGATGAGTTGTGAGGAGCAGAGTTCACATTCGGAGTGGAACAGCACCACACAAATGACATTCATCATTATTCATGGCCCGATGCTCAGTAAGCGCTGACAATCAAACTCGAGCCCACAGCGGGTTCCGTATTGCATAACCGACGAGCCGGCGGGTCACAGAGGAGCAGTGCGCTGTGCTTTTTTTTATTTGGCAGGTTGATCGGTGGTGACAAAGTGTCCGTATCTTTTTTTCCGCTATACATCGGAGAGAGAGCTTATACACACGTTCTAAAATGGCTTTACTAAGGTCTGTAGGCACCTCCGCTTCCAGGGAGGAGATCCGGAACCGAGCATATTCAACATGTTCAAAAAAAATAATAAAACGACACACATAAATATTGCTGTTTGCAGCGCGCCTGCAGGCAGCTAGCGTTTGGTCCTCACAGAAATGCCCTGAGATGCTCCGAGTTTCCGTTTTTCGAGTCGGCATGCGCGATATGTGCTTCGAGTGGGGCCCGCGCGGCGCGGGAAACGCCCGTTCCTACGACCCCGGGTTTTTAAAGCGAGCGATTGTTCTGAACGATCCTCTGCTGCTGGACTGGAATTCCCAGAGGCTCTGTGTGACGCCGTTGAACCGCGGATCCCCCGTATCGAGTGAGTTTGGCTTCCGAGCAGCTCGCAAACGGCAGGCTTTGGCACAAACACACTGTTCAGTTGGCAGGAAGGTTCTGAGGTAAGCAGAACTCACGATAATACCAGTCAGGAGAACACTATGATCGGAAACGGGAGAGGTCACCCAAGAGAATTCATCAGCGCCGATGTCCGCAGCCAGCCAAGTGCTCGAGAACCCGGCCGGGGGGAACGCGGGGTAGAGGGCCTGTGGGGTTCCGCCGGCGACGGCCAGAGAGATAATCTCCTTAGAAAAGCAATCCGAATAATATATAACTGAAGAAATAGTAATACAAAGGCAAAAAATATAAAGGTATATAGATATGTATGGGCTTATTTGTAAAAATTAAGAAAGGCTGAAAGAAGTTAAAACAATATTCAGATAGCTTTTTTTTTTTTTTTTTTTTTTAAAGTTTTTGGAACCTTTCCTGTGGGGTTGTTTTGTGAACGTGTCGCCGTCTCGGTCTGTCGGCGCGGCTGCTCCATTATTTTCAAAACAAACAACGGCGTGTAAAGAAAAAAAAAGCGGCAGCTGTTTCGTCTGCGGCCCGTTGTTTCGTCTGGCGCCTTCCCGCTCGGCCGATCCGCAGAGTCCAGAGGGGGCGCCCGGTCCGAGTCTGTTCGCTGACCGTCAGGTCTGAGTTAGAGAGGTCTGTCCGGGTATAAGGCTCTGAATTTGCCCGTTCAGAGGGCGGCTTGCGGTAAAAAAAAGCGGGGGGCGGGGGGGTATGAGGTGCGTGTGTCGAAGTGCCTGATCACTGGGCTCGGCCGCTGTGGCTCTTTCTGGACATGTCCACGCTGGGCTCCTGCCCGGGCCAGGCCTCTCCATCACTGTCCGTCCCCCTCTCCTCCTCGGCGTCCTCGTCCTCGTCGTCCTCCTCCTCCGGCGACGGTTCGCTCCCGTTCTCGGTGGCCCAGCTCTCGTCCTCGTCCTCGCGTTCCGTCTTCATGGTGAACGGAGGCACCGGCGGTGGGGGAGGTGGTGGAGGAGGAGGAGGAGGAGGAGGGGGGGCCGATTCGGATTTGCTCTCGGTGCAGTCCGGCTGCTCCTCGAACGCCTCCGGGTTCTCCAGCATCTCCCGGATCAGAGGCGGCATGGGCCCCGGGATCTCCATCTTCAAGGTGACCGCCCTTTCTGCTCCTGGAATCAGAAAGTTCGTTACAGCGCAGATTTACATTTACATTTAGTCATTTAGCAGAACGCTTTTATCCAAAGTGACTTACAAATGAGAACATCACAAGTCAGAAGGTAAGGAGAAAACCAACTATACTGTAAATTCATCAAACCTGATGGTTATTCGATGCTGCGGCCCCTCCCCCCCCCCACCCCGCCTTTTTTTTCCTACAACAGGTATTTGTTAAAGAGATGCGTCTTCAGTAGTTTCTTAAAACTGTTTAGTGATTCTGCCTTACGGACAGAGTTGGGAAGAACGTTCCACCATGTTGCAGTGGTGAACGCCACGGAGTGAGAATAAGCTCCTCGTTGAGGTGGAACCGCCAGGCGGCGATCATCACCGGAGCGAAGTGAACGAGTCGGAGTGGATTTTGAAAAGATAGAGTGAAGGTAGGAGGGGCCAGATCCAGAGATGGTTCTGTAGGCCAGAGACAGTGACTTGTACTGAATGCGAGGAGCTACAGGAACCAATGGAGGGACATGAGTTCACTTGGGGGTTAAACACGAGTTGGTCTGCAGAGTTCTGAATTAGTTGAAGAGGTCTGATTGTAAGTAAGTAAGTAAGTAAGTAAACTTTATTTATATAGCACTTTTCATAGGCACAGGCCACAAAGTGCTTTACAAAGGATAAAACGTAAAAAATAAAAGAGAAATAAACACAATATAAAACATATATTAAACAAACATAAAAACATAAAAAACACAACAACCAATACTACTGGCTAGCCCATTTGCCCAAATGTTTTTTAAAAGAGTCTGCAGAGTCCGCCAATCTTAAAGGGGGCAAAGAGTTCCACAGTTTGGGAGCAACAGCCTCGAATGCTCGATCGCCCCGAGTCTTTAACCGAGTGCGAGGAACAGATAGTATTGTGGAAGCTGGGATACCGGCAAGTAGCGCATTACAATAACCAAGCCGGGATAGGACGCGGGCTTGAACAAGCACTCTGCAATAGATTTAGTACGATCACATCGTCAGGAACAAGATAATTAGATCTAGAGTTTTAATTAAACAGTACCTGAAGAGAATGCGAGAGTGATTGCAGCGTCGCTGTAAGAGACTCAGGGCATAACTATATGAAAGCAATACAGAGAACAAGGTAAAAAAAATTTTTAAAGTGGGCGTGGCCAGGTATTAGGGTGTCTCTCGATCACTCTGCAATTTCACAAGTCCATTCTGGCTGCAGCCATCTCCGACTCCAGAGAATTTCCTCGCTGTAGCTCAAAACCTGGCCGAGTTACGGGAGAGTAAATATCACCCTGACGCAAAGTGAATGGGAGTTTTGGCTCCGAAAAATGAGAACTATTTTGGGAACGGTGCGGATGATTCCTCAGCTGTAAACATGCAGTGTTCTCACCGATGAGCCGGACTCGAAAAGCTCGAGAATTGTGGGAGAAGAAAGCAGCCGGACAAAAACGGAAAAATAAAAACGAGGTAACGATGGCGTGACGTTTGGTGATTTATGGAAGTCACACATCTGAGCGGACAGACGGACGCAGACAAACCAACCTTTGGTGCTGATTCCACGCAGGTCCGTGATCTTCATCAGCATGCGGGGGAACATGTGCGGTTTGTTGGGTCGCCGGCGACGAGCATAGATCTTCAGCGCCTCCAGCAGGGGCTCCTGCAAACGATCCACCTTCTGGGGTTCCTCCAGATCCATTCGGTCTAGAGCGAGACGGGTTCATAGAACCAACATGAAGCTACAGCAGAACAGTCTGTACACTCCAAATCTATATCTATTTACAGTCTATCAATTATTCATTCATTCATTCATTATCTCCTGCTTTTCTCCTCTATTAGGGTCGCGCGGGGGGGGGGGGGGGGGGGGGGGTTCCCCATGCCCATCCAGGGGAGAACGTTTCGGGCGCTGGGCAGATACACCCAGGACAGGGCGCCAATCCATCGCTGGGCACACACTCACTCACACAGAAGAATTGAGAACTCAATTGACTTGATCCATGTTTTTGGACTATGGGAGGAAAGCGGAGAACCCGGAGGAAACCCACGCAGACACGGGGAGAACATGGAAACTCCACCCAGATGGGGATTCGAACCGGGAATCCCTAGTGCTGAGAGGCGAACGTGCTAAACCACTAAGTCACCGTGCCGCCGTCTATCAATTAATCGAAGTAAAAAATGAGTTTCTCATCTATTTACAGAACAATTAACATTTTTTAAAAGTTAATTAATTGAAGTTAAAGTACAAATGTGGTCACTATAAACATTATTATTAATACAGAAACCTAAATGTAATTCTAACTTTGTCCATTGGTAGACAGCGTTACTTAATAAAAGCATGTGGCATTGTTTAGAACATCCAGCAGATGGCGCTGCTGTAAATCAGTAAAAAAAAAGAAAAGAAAAAAAAAAAATTGCTGTAGTACCTCCACAGATCAGACAGATGGCACTGAGGAGGCCAGTTTCGGTGTCGTCCATCTCCAGAGGCAGCAGCTGTCCGGCAAAAGCGAAGACCAGGTCAGTGAGCGGACCGAAGCCGGCGTTGTGCATCTGCGTGCGGTTCAAGGTGAGTCCATCTGAGAAGGTCATGGTGTCCTGCTCCGGGGTGTAACGGGTGCAGATCCGCAGCATCTGACGAGACATCCATCAATTAGAAACAATGAGACGTCCTGAAGTCCTAAAGCCCAAAACCCAGCAGACCCCAGAGCAGGTCAGTTACCAGGATGTCCAGGCAGGCGGATTTCAGCAGGGTGATCTGGTCGGCGATGGTGAGGGTTGTGAAGCCAGGGAGGCGCTTGGCGAATTCCACAATCTTAATGATGCACTTGGTGGAAAGCTCGCTGAATTTATCCCACAGCCCCAGATCCAGCTGCACACGGTGGTCTGAGCTGGAGTTCTGAATGGAGAGAAAGAACGTGGAACAGGCAGGGTGAGGGGTGAGCAAGTCAGCCTGTACAATAATGCCATCATATACAGTATATATATATATATATATATACATACAAACATACAATAATACGTATACACACACACACACACATATATATATATATAGGCGGCGGCACGGTGGCTTAGTGGTTTAGCATGTTCTCCTCTCAGCACTAGGGATTCCCGGTTCGAATCCCCATCTGGGTGGAGTTTCCATGTTCTCCCCATGTCTGCGTGGGTTTCCTCCGGGTTCTCCGGTTTCCTCCCACAGTCCAAAAACATGGATCAAGTCAATTTAATTCTCAAAATTGCCCCATATAGAGTGTGTCTGTGTGAGTGAGTGTGTGCCCAGCGATGGATTGACGCCCTGTCCTGGGTGTATCTGCCCAGCGCCCGAGACGTTCTCCCCTGGATGGATATGGGGAACCCCACCGCGACCCTAATAGAGGATAAAGCGGGAGATAATGAATGAATGAATGAATGAATGAATATATATATACATATGTGTGTGTGTGTGTATATATACATATTAATGTATGTTTGTGTATATGTATATATATATATATATATATATATATACATATATATATATATGTAAAAAAAAATATATATATATATATATATTTTAAAAATAATTATTATAATATTGGTTGCACTTTATAATCTGCATCTCAGGGCAGCAGGTTGGTGATGCGGGTGCGTCCCAAATATCTTAGGTTGGGTAGCCAGAGGCGTCCCTGCTGTGTAAAGTTTGCATGTTCTCCCCATGTAAGCATCTCCATCTGCCTCCGTTTCAAAGGTGTTCTAGTAAATGTGAAGATGTGAATGTCTGTGAATGCGTCGGTGTGAGCATTCTGCACCGGACTTTCCCGTCTGTCACCCAGTACGCACCACCACCCGTACGTATGAGCACCTCAAACTGATGAACGACTGCACGAATCACCGGACCTGCGCTTTCACTGCCTTTACATGCAGATCGTTTGACACATTTTATTCATTTATTTTTTCAACCCAACTTCATGCTGAGAAATTTATAAATAATATTATTAATTCATTCATTATCTCCCGCTTTATCCTCTATTAGGGTCGCGGTGGGGTTCCCCATGCCCATCCAGGGGAGAACGTTTCGGGCGCTGGGCAGATACACCCAGGACAGGGCGCCAATCCATCGCTGGGCACACACTCACTCACACAGACACACTCTAAATGGGGCAATTTGGAGACCTCAATTGACCCGATCCATGTTTTTGGACTGTGGGAGGAAACCGGAGAACCCGGAGGAAACCCACGTGGACACGGGGAGAACATGGAAACTCGATTCGAACCGGGAATCCCTATTGCCGAGAGGCGAACGTGCTAAACCACTAAGCCACCGTGCCGCCCAAATAATAATATAATATTATATGAATCAATAAATCGTCTACAAACTTTAACATGAAACCAATAATGTAAATTTAATGAATGGAGTTATGAAAGGGCGTCCGCATAAATTTGCCCCCGTCTGTATATTTTCATTTAAAGTGAGGGAACCGTTCTAGATTTCAGGGAATCAACCTGCAGCCTCATTAACAGTCACACGGTGGGCGTGGCGGGACGGTGCGCCGGCGCCAGACGCAGCCGGTGAGTCACATGAGGACTGTGTGCTGAGATTAGTCAATTCGACAGAAATTGAGAAAGCATTCAGATCTTAAAGGTTGCTACAGGAATCAGTCACTCCGAACGCGTTACACAACTTCCTTACGATAAATCGGGGCCGTCGCAACGAGACAAACAAACGGCGGCTTCCACTACAGACCGCCGTGAGGTAACCGTCACGTCAATTCCTCAGAAGCGGGTTTACAACAGACGCAGCTTCTTCAAGAAACACGGACGATGAGGTCATCGTGTCAAGTTCTAAAGCGTTTCTTGAACACTCAGATTTCGAGGTTTCGGTGGACGGGCCTAAAAACCGAGGACTTATCCGTGCGTCACCGTCCTCTGCATGCGTTCGGCTTTGGGGAGCAGTTTGGGAAAAGCCCACTTCTGTTCCAAAAGTCCAGAAAGTCAGAGTGACCTAGAACACAGATTATCCGGCCCTCTCGTCCAACTTCGGTTTTGGCCTCACGGATGCTTTTTTTTTTTTTTTTTTTGGATGACTCGTCAAAAAAAAAAAATTCCCCAGCATCCTGTATGAACCTCTTCAAAAGAGGACGCTGTTGAGCTGCAAAGGGGCGACCGATGGCATTACACCTGTACAGGTGTCCCAATACTATTGCCCATGTTCTTGATTTTCTGTTCAGGGTCACTCCTGAAGCGCATCACACGACAGGACCACTCATCTGAAGAGGTCATTGCAGGAGTCAGTGATGGTGATGAGCTCCCCGTTCTCCCCGTGTCCGTGTGGGTCTCCTCCGGGTTCTCCGGTTTCCTCCCACAGTGCAAAGAACACGGAACATCAGTCTACTATCAGGTGACACTTACCAGCATGCCCGCTCTCAGTGTCGGCTTCTGCAAACATTTCCCTAAAATGCAAGTCTCTAACCTGCCGTTAACAGGATACCAGAAACGACCAGCCGGCGGTTAACTGCTTTAACCAGCTAGTTGACTCGAGTAACAATGAGGCGACCCACGGCGCACCCTGCTTCCCGTTTAACGCTCTTGTAACCTGACCACAGAACTTGTGTAATTTCACTAATAATCAGATTGTCGTGAAGACACTTCTTCCGTCATTCCAGCATCAAACACAAACAGTTTCTTCTGCTTTATTAGTTAATTAGTTGATTTCAGCGGCTTATTATTATTATTATTATTATTTGTATTATTATTTTATTATTTTTTTATTTTTTTTTTTTTTTTTTTTTTTTTTTTAAATATCACCCAGTACAAAATGCAACAGGGAAGAGTTTTGGATATGATGCGTCATTAGAGCGGATTTGGGGCGTGTGTGTGTGTGTGTGTGTGTGTGTGTGTGTGTGTGTGTGTGTGTGTGTGTGTGTGTGTGTAAGTGTGTATAACAAACACAGCGCTGAGTGAGATGCAGATTCACAACAACAAAGCTGGTAATAAAAGTGGATCCTCAAAAGTTTCACCTTTTGTGGTTTTGGTGGTTGAGAGTGTAGTTTCTGTGCACTCTGTACAAGTTTAATTCAGACCGTCTCGCACGTCTCCTCAGAAAGACGGCAGATGTGAAATTTATTTACTTATTATTTTTTTACTAAATACAAAAAAAAAAAAATCTGACAATCTATACGTTGATTATTTTTTGCAGGCATCTGTTAATAATCCAGCAATCTGCCGACTGGTAGAAGGAAATAATTCAAACGGACACGAACGCGTTTCCGTTCCTGATTTTCTCTCTAAAACTGATGTGTTAAAACCAACAGGTTCTGCACACCCAAAATAAGCGGCGTTAAGAGCGGTGACATCATCGGGTGTGTCATGTTTATATTTATCGTGTAAAAAATATTCAGGGCAAACAGAGTGCAGCGTTCTAATGAAGGAACCCAGCAGCCGGGGGGAACGCAAGCGAACGGCCGACATCACGACGGGCCACGTGTTATCGACCGCATCCGGTTGTCATGACGCCCACTGAGGACGGATTACAGATCACTGTATGTTGATTAAGGATGTAACGAAGACCAATTAAATGACATCATCATCATCATCATCATCATCATGGCTCTAGAGCACGGGTTCCTCATGGTCATTAAGTTGCGACCCACTTTTATAAAATACAAACTTATTTCTTTTTGAAAAATGACGGCAGATGTGAAATTTATATGGGGCAATTGAGAACATTCAATTTACCTTAAATCCATGTTTTTTGGACTGTGGGCGTAAACCGGAGGAAACCACGAGACACGGGCAGAACATGGAGACTCCACCCAAATTGGGATTCAAACCGGGATCCCCAGCACTGACAGGAGAACATGCCAACCACTAAGACACCGTGCCGCCCTTTTTAAATAATTTATTTGTTTTTAATCAGGCCGTTAAGGCCACTAGTGGAAATCATTGAACATTGTATTTTTTAGAACGAACTACAGCGGTGCAACCTTTGAGTAACCGTACTCCCGTCCCTGCCCAGTTCCCGAACCCAAATCTCGACACACGAATGTCTTTCAGATTCCGGGAAGCCGCCCTGCCGTTTCAATGTCTTTAAACGTTTGCCTTAATGAATGTCTTTTAAGTTTTTTTTTATTTCCGTTCAGCATTCAGCAGCGTCCTAATTTACCTGAACGCTGGTAAAAATCGCACAGCGTCTCCTGAACGGCACCGAGGTTCTGGAAATCCTAAAATAAAACGCGTTTGTGGGAGTGTGAAGGCCGGGATAGGCTGTAGCAGTGCGGTATGTACGCCGGTATGCGCGTGGACTCACTGTGGTGTATTTTCCCAGCTGGCACAGCGAGGGGCAGGTCTCCTGGTGGGCTTTGCTGACTTTATTCACCAGCTCCTCCAGTTCTCCGCTCAGCTCGTAGCTCTCGACCGGCACGGCCTCCTCCTTCACGTCCTTCTTCTTCTTGTTCCGGTCGTTCCGCACAGCTGAGGGGCAGAGCGAGAAACACGTCAACACCACGGCGGTGAGGTAGGTCCTCGTCTGGAGGTAAGTAAGTTCAAGTAATGTGTTTATAGAGAGCTTTTTACAAAGCAGCTACAAACAGCTCCAAAGAGCAAGCTGAAGCGACAGCGGCAAGGAAAAACTCCCTGTTATGTCGATATTTTAAGGACGAAACCTTGTGAGGACCGAGGCTCAGTGGGGCTCATCATTCTTGAGCTGCCGGGCAACCGTGTACAGAGTGTGTGGTCATCACGTGACCCGTATTTAACAACTGGAGAACTATAAGTAAGTCCGTTAAGGGCGTCCAGTCCAATTAATATCCAGGTTCCATCCGCTTCTCCCTTCAGATCATCCGAACGTGGACCGCCGTCCCCGATCCCGTGGCCCATGGGCAGGGTTCGGGAGGCTGACCCGAAAACGACACGCTGCAATGCGTGTGACCTGGAGGCGCAACATCTCGCCGCTGCCAAGCCAATCCTTCTTCATACCCCGTCACTCACTCCCCCCCCCGTCCCTCCCTCCTCCCATTCTTTCCTTCCTCTCAGGATATCCAGTAATAGCAAAGGCACAATGTGATCCCGGTTTCTACATACATCCCACACTTATAAAGACACACATGCGAGTCCCCGCGGACGCATAGCGCCGGCAACGTGCCACCCTCCCGGTCAGATCGCTGGCAGACGAACAAACGCCCGGCCAGCTCTCAGCCTTCGGACTTCACGCCATTGTCTTTCGCATGGCACAAATCTGTTAGTGCCAGGTCATGGAGGCATGCAGAGGAAGGGCTACCAAAGAACATTCTAACAGAGAACCCGGCGGGGCGGCGGAACTGAGAACGATGTTTCTCAACCGCCTTGATCCGTAACCATGCTTCCATGATTAACTCACATCTTGAACGCTCCGATCGGGTGACAAAAACCCGTTCCTGCAGGTTCTTTCTGAGGAACATCAGCAAGATCAGAGCTTGCTTAACCAAACACACAAACTCAGCCTATCCCGGCTCCATACAAATGCATTGGTCTCCCAGCTGCACCATCAGCGCTCTACAACTGATTCAATACTCTGCAGCCCGACTCGTGGTCAACCACCCGAGCGAAGTCATGTGACTCCACCTCTCCTCTCGGTCCATTGGCTCCCTGTAGCTGCTGCGTTCAGTAGGAGACACTGACTCTGACCCACAGGACAACCTCTGGATCTGCCCCCTCTCACCTTCGCTCTAGATTTTCAAAATGCACTCCGACTCGTTCACTACGTTCTGGTGATGAACGTCGCCAGGTGCTTCAACCTCACCGTGGTTCTAACACTCACTCCGTATCGGTTACCGCTCATCGAATGGTGGAACCATCTTCCCAACTCTTCCCAACCATCTTACTGACTCGTGTGGTTCTCTCGTTTGTAAGTATCTTTGGATAAAAGCGTCCGCTAAATGACCAAATGTAAACGTCATCTGAACTGTACTATACTCTATGTGTTTGTGTGTGTGTGAGTTTGGGTGTGTGCGTGTGTGTGTGTGTGAGTTGTCTATCCACTCCAGTCTCTTTGGCTCCAGGCATGTAGGTGTCAGCATGTCTGTCAGTGGGCGCCGGGCCAAGAGCCCCGGCGTTCCAGCCCCCTCACCTTCCTTGGACATGCCGACCTCGAAGCACTTCTGCAGCCGGCAGTACTGGCAGCGGTTGCGTGTGACCTTGTTGATCTGGCAGTTCTTGTCGCGGTGGCAGGTGTACACCATGTTCTTCTGGATGCTGCGGCGAAAGAAGCCCTGCGGCCAGGAAAGACGAAGGTGCACGTTAGTGACGGCCTCGCCAACGCGTCTTCATGCCTCACCTAATAAACCATCCATCCATCATCTGCCGCTTTATCCTCTACTAGGGTTGCGGGGGAGGGGGGGGGATTTCCCCATGCCCATCCAGGGGAGAACGTTTCGGGCGCTGGGCAGATACACCCAGGACAGGTTGCCAATCTATCGCTGGGCACACACTCACTCACACAGACACACTCTATATGGGGCAATTTCGAGAACTCTGATTGACCTTGATCCATTGATCTGAGAACTCAATTGACCTTGATCTGAGAACTCAATTGACCTTGATCCATGTTTTTGGACTGTGGGAGGAAACCGGAGAACCCGGAGGAAACCCAAGCGGACACGGGGAGAACGTGGAAACTCCACCCATATTGGGATTCGAACTGGGAACTGAGAGGAGAACATGCTAAACACTAAGCCACCCTCCTACTGAACCAATTCTGATAATGTGTTACAACGTCTTTGATGTTGGCGGGGCGACAATGGGACAGCGTTACTCTTGGGAATCCGCAGCGGTGAGTGGTGACATCATAACAAACCTTTGGACAACGTCCATACCTTGCAGCCCTCACAGGAGCTGACGCCGTAGTGATAGCCCGAAGACTTATCCTGGCACACGAAGCATGGCTTGTAGACTCGGGGCGGCGGGGGCGGGGAAGGCGAACTGGGCACCATCTCCTCCGAGCTGTTGCTCTGGGTCTCCACCGCTGCACAGAGAGAGAGAACACCACCGACATTCAGATTAAACATGGAATTAAACCCCTCCAAATACTGACCATAGTGGGAGGGACTAATACGGGACCCGCAGAGAGTTCTCCAGCGTCCACCGAGGACTTGTGGAAAATATAAGTTGCACCAAGTTTGGCTCTATTTGATGTAACCAGTGACAGATTGGTGAGGGTTAAGTGGGGGTGACGTCTGTCGAATTCATCTCCCCCCCCCTCCACCCTCCACCCTGCCACTAACCAGCCCTCTCCTTAGGGGGTGGAGTTTTGGAGAGATTAGTGGAACATGATTGACAGAAAGAAAGAGAGAGAAAACAAACAGTTTAACGCCGCAACAGATAAGCAGTAGCATCACTGATGTTCTGATAAGACGCGCCAACGGCACCGAGGCGCATCCTCACCGCCGGGCTTCCTCATTCTCATTTCTCTGGTTGACGGAGAACTGCCGTCAACTGGAGAACCGCCGTCAACTGGAGAACCGCCGTCAACTGGAGAACTGCCGTCAACCGGAGATCTGCCGTCAACCGGAGAACTGCCGTCAATCTACAACACGACGCCGAATCGCCGGACACAGGTTACCGGCTTCACCACTTTGATCAACTTCCAACCCCACGGTCACCCGAAAACTTTGACACCCCACCTCCCCAACCCCCACCCCCCCTCCGCCACCTTTTGACACCCAAACCCTGTGCGTCCCCCCAACACCCCCTGTTTCCTGGCCCTAAATTCCTGCCTACAGCTCGGCCAGATTTTTATTGGCGGCCGAGCCTCGTAAGCCTGGCCCATAAAGGTGCTCTCAGGGCCCCGGTGCAGGCAACGGCCCCGCCGCCGCGGCTTTACTGGGGTCCGGTCACCTCGGGCGGCCATTCACACCCCCGCCAGCTGTAACCTTGACCAGTAAAAAAAAAAAAAAGGCCCGATCATAAAATGAGACGCTTTAAAACTCAAACTTTTACAACGGCCCCTTCCCCCCCCCCCAGCCACGGTCAATGGAGAGAACAGAGACGAGGCTGAACTTAACCTGCGCATACCCCCTGCCTCCCCGCTCTGCCGCTCACACGCTGGGGGTGGGGGTGGGGGGGAGGTCGGCCAACGCACCAGCTTGGCATTTAACAAGAGTTTGGGGAGCGCAAAAAAGAAGAAAAGAGACATAAAAAGAGGAGTTTAAGAGAAGAGAGAAAAAAGGGGACGGAATGGGGGTGGCTCGGGAGCCGAATGCTCCGAGACGACGTCTAACGATCTTTGTTCATGACCATGGTTACACAACACCATGGAGCTGCACTGCCACGGGGTATGAAATCAAAACAAAGCAACACATTTTAGGAGGCTGACCGACGACGGAGCGTAATAAAGTTCTCCCTGTTCTTCTTTTTATAGAAAGTGGGATTTAAAGTATTAAAGCGACAGAAGGAGGAATGCAGCGTGAGAAGGACGGGACCTTTGGGGAAACGGTTTGGAACACGACGTACATCTAAACGACGTACACGATGTACATCGGGCGCGACAGCAGCGCACGCGAGGTCCGGCTGAACGGCTCGGCCACGGGTCACGTTCTGCACGAGGACAACGGCCTGGGCCTGAAGGTGAGGTTCTGCAGCAGCTGGTTCTGTAAACTCACAGAACTATTTTGTTCTGATCACTCTCCAGTTGTAGAACTTCATATCAAATCCATCCATCCATCCATTATCTTCCGCTTTATCCTCTACTAGGTTCGCAGGGGGTTCCCAATGCCCATCCAGGAGAGAACCTTTCGGGCACTGGGCAGATACACCCAGGACAGGACGCCAATCTATTGCTGGGCACACACTCACTCACATAAACACACTCTACATGGGGCAATTTGGAGAACTCAATTAATCCATGGTTTTTGGACTGTGGGAGGAAACCGGAGAACCCGGAGGAAACCCACACGGACACGGGGAGAACATGGAGACTCCACCCAGATTGGGATTCGAACCGGGAATCCCTAGTGCTGAGAGGAGAACATGCGCCCCTCATATAAAATCTAAATCCCAAAAATTAGAATCTGCCGCTGCCACTCAAACACAACAGAAGGAAGAATGCAGCGTAAGGACAGGACCTCAGTGGAGACGCTTTGGAACACGATGTACAATCAGAAGCCACGGTTGGGACGTGGAGCTCTGATCTGGAAACAGGTCGACCGGAGGCTGAACCCGGGTTGAAGCCTTTTGTTGCGGTGATTGTGACGATACGCTGAGCGCAGAACAGGTGCTGACAACGCCTTTGAAAAGGCGGAATTATGGGTGGCGTCAAGCAACGATTACTGACTGGGCCCCAGCTGAAGTGCTGAGACCGCGGGACAGAAGAGGGACAAAGATCCATCAGCGTCCGTCATCGATTCGGACCGGTTCCTGCCCTTAAAAAGGGGGGGGGGGCTCCGCTTACACCTTTTTCACACAGCGTTCCCAAAGTTCCATCAACACTCCTCTTAGACGCACAATGGAACCGCCGTCTTCGTCCACCGCTCCACCCTACCAACCCTCCCCCCCCGCCCCCCTGCCAAACATACACACAAACACGGGTTTGTCATTGGTTTCTCATCGTGTCTCATCTTTCTATTTGGAAAACAAAGCTCTGCAAAAACACTAGACCTTATCAGGGCCTTAGCTTGGGGCCCCATTTGCATGACAATCTGCAGGGCCGAGCTGCCGGCTGATAAAGAGACAGGTCCAGGCGGGACGACGGGAGGGGACATGGTTATCAGGAGCCACTGCTCATTTCCTGCAGAGTGTCGTTTTACATCTAATCCCCTCACACAACAGTCGCATTGGAGCGGGTTCTCCTGACGCCGACATCCGCCCGTGCTCCGGAACGCTACGGCGTTCGGCATCTCAGACGGATCCAAGGGTTTAAATGGGACACGGTGTCTCGAGGGGGGGAAAAAAATGTAGTAGTATCTTGGACTATATTGGGTCTAAACCATTTTTTGGTTCGAGAAACGTCACCTCCATCACGTTCTGCAGGGAATTAAATCAAATGAATGAAATTCAGTCATTTAGCAGAGACTTTGATCCAAAGCAACTAAACAGAACGAGGAACAGCTTCATAACAGAAGCTCCAAGACTCACAAACTCCAACAAAACAGACGTTCACACAACACTTTCCAAACTGGTCACGTTATCATATATATATATATATATATATATATATAGGCGGCACGGTGGCTTAGTGTTTAGCATGTTCTCTCAGCACTAGGGATTCCCGGTTCGAATCCCCATCTGGGTGGAGTTTCCATGTTCTCCCCGTGTCTGCGTGGGTTTCCTCCGGGTACTCCGGTTTCCTCCCACAGTCCAAAAAAGTGGATCAAGATCAATTGAGTTCTCCAACTTGCCCCATATAGAGTGTGTCTGTGTGTGTGAGTGAGTGTGTGTCCAGCGATAGATTGGCGCCCTGTCCTGGGTGTATCTGCCCAGCGCCCGAAACGTTCTCCTCTGGATGGGCATGGGGAACCCCACCGCGACCCTAATAGAGGATAAAGCGGAAGATAATGAATGAATGAATGAATGAATATCTATACTGTATTTTTATGTTTAAGTTCTAACGTTTATAGAACGGGGCAAACGTGTTCCGTGAGCCATAATTACATTTTTTGTCTCATGTACCACATGTGATATAATTGATAATAAAATTTTCTTGAATCTTGAACTTGTTTGGGGTCAGAGGACAGGGTTGATACCCCCCCCCCCCATTAATAACTTCAGTGGACCTATGATTTGAAGCCCCAACCGTCTGATGGACAGTCCAACATACTGAGCCACCACACCCTGACCCGTCATTACACCGATGTGCAGTAGCATCAGCATCACGTGCAGACGAGAAGCGTAAACATCAGGTTCTGAGCATTTGGTATTAACCACAGAACATGATGGAGGTCGTTTTTTTGGGGGGAACCCCGTTTCAGCCTCCTCACTGACATATATGGTCATAACGATGACTACAGACTCTGGCGGTGCACGGTCTGATGATTCACACGACACGCCGTTCTGGGTTGTAGGTTCTCCGTTTAAATGAATGCGCGAGCCTTTGCGGGTAACCGCACAAGAGCGCCATCGTCCCCAGACCCCACGAGCAGAGCGCAGAGCGCAGAGCGAACCCATTTGATTTGCAAATGAAGCAGGCCTCACTTCTTTCCCGAGAGCTTCTCGTGAGAGCTTCATTAAACGGCGGGACTTTTGCTCACCGGCGTGGCAGGTATCGGTGTCCCGCCACACCCCCCCCCCTTTTGTTGTTTCGGTTCTGCGTGCCCGGGCGCGCCGCGTGGCAGACGGTGCACAGATTGGGAAGGTCGTTTCGAGCGGCGTGATTGATGGGCTGACTGGCACAGACGGCGTGAGCGGGGGTTCCCCCCCCCCCCCCACCCGAGCCTGGCGTGATGGACAAGGACATGCCACGCGGTCCTGCCCAGATCCATTACGCCGGCTTCCTAATGGCGGACCAGGTGGGGCTCTGGTTCTCTTTGGCTCTCCCCCGGTGTTGGCTCACTCTTTGTCTCTCTGCCCACAGCTTCCTGCCATCTCCAATGCACGGCTGTCGTCACGCTTCAATACAGCACAAACACACTTCCTTCCTCTTCTACGCTTCACTCTCTTTTTTTTTTGTTTTTTTTTTTTTTTTTTTTTGGGGGCCGCTGGATGTTTTCTAATTGCACGCCGTGTGATTAAGTGGCATTTCGACTATTTGTCAACCTCACGAGCTCTGCCAAAACCAAAGCAAGTTCATTAAATCGGACAGACGGTCCTGCGGGACGCCCCTAATGGACGTACATATAGTTTTCCATTTGTTAAATACGGGTCACCCGATCTCGACACGATCTGTACACGGCTGTCCTGCACTGTTGATGCCGCCCGGCCGCCCAAGGAGGACGGGTCCCCCACTGAGTCTCGGTCCTCACAAGCTTTCTTCCTTAAAATAACAACATAACGGAGTTTTTCCTTGCCGCTGTCACGTCGGCTTGCTCTTTGGGGCTTTAAAGGCTTTTTATTCTGTAAAGCTGCTCTGTGACGATGTGCTGTTGTAAAAAGAGCGCTATATAAATAAATGACTTTTCTTAAATGACCATTACGACCAGGGCGTCATCGATCCTCCACCTGAGCCGACGTTCTCCCACGTGGTGCTTAAAACGCCGTACCTGTCCGCTTATTAAAGGTGTTTGGAACTGCACATTTAAAGTTTACATGGTTCCATGACGCTCTCCCTCTCTCACTCACTCTCTCTCTCTCTCTCCACCCCCTGCCTGGACATGTTAAGAGCAGCTCTTCCTGTTTCACAGAAACAGGTTTTTAAAAAAAAAAAAAAAAAAAAAAAAAAAAAGAGGCTCTGTGTAAAAGCCGTGCCTCCAACCAGAAGGGAAGTAACACGCCGTCCGAGCCGAGGCAGACCGGGGAAATCGGACTGAAGGAATTTGCACCTTCGCGTCGGAAACGGCACCGAGGCACGAATACACAAACGTACACCGACGAACACTGCAGGGCTAACAGCGGTTGGCCGGCGTCCACTCAGGAGCTCAGGAATCAGTGGCGTCAGGGCAGAAGCAACTCTCGAGATGCCAGCCAGCAATTTCCGCAGAAGGGTGTCGGCATCCGCGACCAGACGCTCCTTAAGATTCGGGTTTTTTTTTTAAAGGGGTTGATGGGGAAAAAACATCACCTTTAGTCGGTATGGCGCCTCATGAATCCACCACCTTAAAGCCTGTCCATCGACCGAACCCGATACAGTCCACCGATGATGGACGTTTTGTTATTATTGGCGGCATGTGTGGCCTGTACAGCGTCAATGTCCAGGCGATGCCATTTTTGCCTGCAGGTGGCGCTACAAACAGAAATCAAGGACATCGTGAGTTATGAAGAGTAAAAGCCCAGACATGCGGGATCATTTGAATTCTACGAAGAGTTTGAGAGCATAATCCGCCGGAGAGAGAGATTACGGCCTTAATCTCATTACCAAGACACGACGCACCGCTGTTCCATACGTCAGGATTCAATTTCATGGCGAGTCCTGAGTTACTAAAGCAGCTGTTTAAAAAAAAAAAAAAAAAAAAAAAAAAAGAAAGCTTTGATCTGGCAGGGTGACACAATCAAAACAAATTATTCCGAGCCTGTAGATGGAGATCGGATCCAAAGAAGACAGATCTCTGGCACGGGAACGGCGACGGCCTGCCAGATCTGATGTGTGCATTCGGATTCTGGGGGAGACTGTCTCCTCGGATTGCGCCTCACTCCGGTGGCTGGACGGCTCCGGTACGGGCCCAGGCACCGTGGTGCTGATCCGTCTGCGAGGAGCCGAGCCAAACGGTCCAGAATTCGGCTTTGATCGCACATGTCCTCTCTCTCCATCTGTCCGGCCGTCTGCGCTCACCTGCCACGAGACGGGGACCTCGCGCCGCCATGTGCCACGGCCTCACATGTTTGGGCGCGACAGATTCAAGGCTAAGAAACTCCATGTTTGGCTCCTATTGCTTCCTTCCCCAAACAATAGAAACCGCAAATGGAGAAGTAGGCGATCGGTGGATGCCTCAGAAAAAAAAAAAAAAAGAAAAAAAAAAAAAAAAAAACCTGAGTAGAGAACATGTTCTATTACATTCGGAGGTTTGTATACGCACATTTTCTGCTCGGTTACAGTGTACGGTGCTTGGTGTACGGTCCTGACCATCGCAGAGGCCTCGGCTGTTTGGCCCCGGCTTCCTGCGCTGTGTGTTCGCGTCGCCCTCCACCGGTTCTCGACAGACCACGAGGAGCCAGGGAGACTTGTGGCTTCCTGTTGTCTGGGCGATTTGCGGTCAGCCGGAGCCACGTTTTTGGGTGACGCTTCGAACAGCGCTCTCAGCATCTTGCACCCCGTGGCACCGTCTGCGTCTGCAGAGCGACAGCCCGGGGGGAAGTGTGAGAAACTGCCGCTGTGACGTTCAGAAACCCAGATATGATGCTCGATTAGACGGGTGGAAATTTTTTGTCTTCTTTCTGTTCTCGGGCAGCGATCGCCGAGAAACGATTACCTGACGTCGGCGGGTGTGGACTGGCGGAGCGTCGCACGGCGAGCGATATCTGACACGAGAAAGGGTAATTTACTGGAAATCCACCTGTGAATCACACCGGATGGAAAAGCTTTCTTCTGGAGGGCGTATGGGTTCTCAAAACGAGGCCTGGGTCATGCCACCCTTTATTTGTAATGGCGGTACGGATAACCGAGAACTCGTGTGCCACTGGAACGGAATCTGGATTTCTAGGAACCTCTATCTTTTGTAGTTATCGGGAGGGGGGGGGCGGCTGCGTGGTCCGAAACAGCTTCGCAGGAAGACGTCCGGCAGACGGGCTGCAGAGCTGGAGATGGCGTTGCGTTCGGATACGAATCCAAAGCAAACTTCAGATTTCTCACCGACGTGAGATTGAGGATAACGTCCAACAGCGAACCCCGCGGTGCGAGCAGAGGCTTGTGGCGTTTCGGCCGCGATCTCCTTCCTTCCACCGAGCCGAAGTCCTCGAGCGCGTGTTTACCGACAACAACAACGGAACGCCGAAAGCCGTCCGTACGTCGGCGATAACTCCCTCCTGCTGAGACGGGGTGTGTTTGTGGAGGGGCGTGTTGAGGCCAGGGACGAGGGGAGCGTTAGGGATTGTGCAACGGCTTCGCCTTAGCAACATCGAGCCAAGCTGTCCGTCAACAAACCGGGTGGTAAGAGAACCTCTCCCTGAGCACCGAGCACACGCATGGTTCAGGGAGCGTTACCGATACGCAGACATGCAGACGCGTGGAGATGCCAACACATGCCGGTGCAGAACCGCCCGCCGGGCTCCGAGTCGGCCAGGAAAGTGAGGAAGGGGATACAAACCGACCAAGGTCAGGAACCCGTGAACCGCTTTAGAACACAACGGCGGGTTAAGAAGGGTCCTAAAAACTATCCTAATCCTTAGTAGGTCTGAAAAGCTCATTAATTAGGAACTTGCAAACACTGTGTTTCTAGATTATAGGTTCTAGATTATGAATGTTTTTTTTTTTGTTACCGGTCCCTGACCCCAGCTATAGCCATTATGGCAGCGAAGCGGATTCCAGCAGCCAACTGTGAAATCTTCACGGCTTCGTCCAGTCCGGGGAACTTCCTCTCAAACAGCGTTCGTCCACAGAGAACACGCAGGTGTAGAACATCCACCACATCGCCATCAGAGCAGATTCAGATAAACTTTCTACATTGACATTTAGTCATTTAGCAGAACGCTTTTATCCAAAGCGACTTACAAATGAGAACATTACAAGTCAGAAGTTATGGAGAAAACCAACTGTACTGTAAATTCATCAAACCTGATTGTTATTCGATGCTGCGGCCCCCCCCCCCCCCCCCCTTTTTTTTCCTACAACAGGTATTTGTTAAAGAGATGTGTCTTCAGTATTTTCTTAAAACTGTTTAGTGATTCTGCCTTACGGACAGAGTTGGGAAGAACGTTCCACCATGTTGCAGTGCTGAACGCCACGGAGTGTGAATCAGCTCCTCGTGAGGTGAGGTGGAACCGCCAGGGGGCGATCATCACTGGAGCGAAGTGAACGAGTCGGAGTGTATTTTGAAAAGATAGAGTGAAGGTAGGAGGGGGGACGATCCAGAAATGGTTCTGTAGGCCAGAGTCAGTGACTTGTACTGAATGCGAGCAGCTACAGGGAACCAATGGAGGGACATGAGTTCGCTTGGGGGTTAAACACAAGTCGGGCTGCAGAGTTCTGAATTAGTTGATTGTGAGTCTGATTGTGGAAGCTGGGATACCGGCTACTAATAAAGTGTAATAAAGTCTACTAGTAAAGTGTAAAGCGAAAAGTGTAGGGGGAGGGGCGGGGTTGGCTGTTCCCCATGCCCATCCAGTGTAGAACGTTTTGGACGCTGGGTAGATAGACCCAGGACAGAGTGCCAATCAATCACTGAGAACACATCATACGCTCTACATAGGGGCAATTTATAGCAGCTAATACACTTTCTCCACCAGATTGGGATTCGAACCTGGATCCCATCGCTGGATGGAGAACATGCTAACCACCAGGCCAGCGTACGCACAAGTGTGTGTGCATTCATGGGATTTCACACCCGTCAGAACGTCCAGATGCTTTCGGCTGCTCTATTCTCGAGTATTATTGGATTACAGCATTTTATTTAAATTTTTATATATTTGTATGTATTTAGCTGTTTCTCTCGTTAGTCGGTCTCTAATTAAAACCAATGGCGAGTCAGATTCACAGACTCCACACAGTCGACGAGTCGACAGCCGAATCGATCCCTACTCGAGCTCACTCAGGCACGCTTATCTTTTAATTGAATCTCTTTTAATTGTAATGAACTAATAAGCGCGATGGGACTCGTAGGGCGTTTCCGGCAGGGCGAGGTCCACGTGACGTGTTCTGACCCGGGACCGCTCTCAGCGGGCAACGGTGGTTTGGTTCCAGCGCAAAAATGCCGAGAAGCCAAGACTTGAGTAACGTGGAGCGGACTGTCGTCACCATCATCACAGCCTTTCTGAAGACAACAAGACCTGGAGCTGATGCAGAGACCAGGACTTTAGGGAAAGTTCTCCTAACTGAGTGAAAATGTTCTGGTTATTAATAAAGTGGACTGAAAGCTGCAGCCTCCGTCATCGTCACCGTGTGGCATCGTGTTCTCCTTTGTGTAAAGGTTCTGTAATAAGGAGGAACTCGGATTAAATATAAATCTAACTCTCTGAAGCGCCACCTGACTGCGCGCCACTCAAACCGACGACTGCGCAACCATGAGTGTTGACAGTTTTAACCAAAGCGCGAGTGGTAAGAGGAAATGTGACGCTGGCTCGTTGCAAAACTGATACGTTTCTAAATCATTGCCACTGGTGTCTCAAGTGCACACACCAGCCCCCCCCCCCAGAAGTGTTTGCCACTGTTCAGGGTGTTACACAATAAAAAGGTCTTTGACTCGTCTTCCTTTTCAGGGCCTTCACAGGGACAGACCACATGGCGCAAAAAAAAAAAAAAAAAAAAAAAGGCTGACGATCGTAACCCCCCCCCCTCTCACCTCCGAACTCCAGAAGTGGAACGAGGGGCAGTAAAAACAGGAAAACGGACCCGACGTGACTTTTATCTCCCGACCTTCGGAGGACAACCAGAGCTCGGCTGAATGGCCCGAGACAAAAGCCCTCCATCGCCGAGTGGCCCATTCTCATGCTTAACGTCCCCCTGGACCAACAAAAGGAACACGGTGCGAACGATCGGGACAGATCCCGGCTGCGGTCACGAGGACGGTCCCGAAGGTGCATCGGCGTCTTAGGACGAGGTCCGAGCGTGCGGGGCCAGAAGGAGCCGGAGTGGGCCGGCTGAATCGTGCGGCTCATGCTCCACAGCTGGTTTGGCCCCTAATGAGATATCGGTCTTGAACATCAATTCATCAGCCTCATCAAGGGGGACAATGAGGGGCGAGCGGCTGCTGGAGGGGGACAAGCTGGCCTTGTTTACCGAGCTTCGGCGGGCATTCAGGGCTGAAACAGGACACCGGCCCTTCCCTCGGGCCGGCCCACGCTTTCCCACCGCATTTCTAGCTGCCTGTTTCCTGGAACTGAGGCGGGATACAAATTCGAACATTTGAGCGGCGCAGAATTAGGTTTCCTGTGCACAGCCCTGCGTGCAATTGTGTGTATGTGTGTGTGTGTGTTCACTTGCTCAGCGATGGTGAGACCTGATTGATTAAATAAACAGATCCCAACGCGCTGCGATCTGGGGAGGCGGTGTGCAGCGCGGTGCCTCGGCCCCCGGCCCCTGACAGGGCATCTGTCTTCATTAAATGGCGGCCCAGTGTGGCTGACAGCCACTGAAACGTTGGTGTCCTCAGGATTAATGAAGACAGATGATGCTCCCCAGAGGCCGGCACCAAGGAACAAAAAAAAACAGAAGGTCGGACGGATAAAAAGGCCCCGAAAAACGGCCGCCGCTGAGGCGCCGGAGGATCCGGAACGTTCTCCCGTGCGCGGACGCATTCTTGTCGTTTCTCGGCATTTACATATTCATACGGCTCTGCCTTCGAAAAACATCAAACCCTTTTGCCTTTCGCTGCCGTCTTGTGCCACACACATGCAGGCATTACACAAGCTACCCCCCCCCCCCCCTCCACACACACACACACACACACACACACACACACAAACACACACGACGAGCCTATGAAAACAGAGCCTATTTTCTGCGCGAGGCGATCGGGACATCGTGGGAGCCAGAATACTGTCAAAAGTTTGAAATGGCGGAGGGAGGCTCCAGAAGAGCAGGCGCTGACGGTGGGGGGTGGGGGTGGGGGGGCGGTCGGTGGGGGGGGGGGGGGGGGGGGTAAGGAGAAGAAAACGAGGGACTAGCGAGGCCGTCTGGAACGTGTACAGCTCCGCCGCCTCCGACTCGGGGCCCGCCTGCTCCACTTAATTCACTTATCCCATTTCCCTTCCCCTTGATTTCCTTTAATGGCTCCTTTTATTTATGCCAAACGCGAAAGCCAGATGTTCCCCAGATATGTCCAGCCACCCTCTCGCTTATCTCTGCGCCGGCGGCGTCCCCGAGCGATGCCGCGGCCCGTGATCTGGGTCGGGGAGGGCCGAGTCCGAAACACCCGATCCGTCTGCCCTCAACTGGGTCACGGAGACGACGGCGGTCGGCGGCATCGGAAATATGGCCGAGTGTCAGATTCCGTCCAGCCCGCCTCGAACCCGGTCTATGGACGCACCCCCCACTCCCACCCCCCACCCCCCCATTTATATATCATGCACCCCGCAACCACCAACCACCCCCACCCCTCCCTCCCTCGTCACCCCGCCTCCCGACTGTTTAACTTTTCAACAACTGACAAGGTCAGGAATTAGGTTACCTGCATTCACGCTGAAACCAGACCCTCTGTTTGACATTCACCTACAAATAATCACATCGAGCACTTATACACACACACACACACACACACACACACACAGAGCTCTGGCCGCACATGTCCGTGTCATTACCCAGCATGACGAATATGTCATAGGTTCCGAGGCTTGGGGAACTGGCACGCGAGGTAAACAAAGTAGAAAAATCAAACCTGCCGTCCACTCACCCTGCACGGCCGCGGTCCCGGCCCAGGCCAGGTGGTCCAGCCCGCTGAAGAAGGATCTCGCCTTCCCCAGCATGCACGCACCGTGATTAGTCACATCGTACAGCTGACGGGGTCCCATCCCCAAAGGCTCCATGCAGTCGAACATCGCGCCGCCCTCCCGCCCGGTCTCCCACCCAACAAGTCTGCCGGAGCCGCCGCCGCCGCCGCAGCAGCCGTCGTCCCTCGGAAACGCTCTGCGAGGGCTTAGCCCCGTTTCTCTCTGCCTCGACTTTCTCCGCACGCTTTTCTCTCGCCTGGAATGCGGCGGTAGCTCCTGACCGGCTGGAAGTCTCCTCGCCGTCTCGCTGCGCTCACTACCTCAGCCGTTCGCTCGTCCGGATGCCCTTGGGCGAGCTGCTCTCGGTGGCCTGTAACCGACCTAAATAAGAGCTCCACATAGCAGTCGCCAAGTCCCAGGCAGAGAGGAGCGAACCAACTGCTTCAGCCCCGCGCCCACGGAGGGGGGTTGAGAGAGCTGGGAGCGAGCGAGCGAGCAAGAGAGAGAGAGAGAGAGAGAGAGAGGGAGGGTGGAGGTACAGGGGAGGACTTGGGCAGCAGGGGGAGGAGCCTGGCTGTTTGTGTGTGTGTGTGTGTGTTTGCTCGGCCTGATCTGGTTAGAGAACAAAGTTTTTATTCGGAATCTCGCTGCAATGCTTTTTTTTGTTTTTTTTTTTTTTTTTTTCTTTCTCCGTCCTGATTCGGATTACAGCAGCACCAAAATACACACTCTCTCTCTCACTCGGTCGCTCGGCCACGCACCACGTTAGTGCCTCCTCGCACCTCCCCCATTTCCCCTGCAGTAAATATGAGACCGCGCTCCCTCCCTTTTTAACTCCATCTCTAATCATAACCATATTAAAGTCCAGAGTGAGTGAGTGAGTGCAAAAAAAAACCCGTGTGTGTGTGTGTGTGTGAGTGTGTGTGTGTGTGTGTGTGAGTGCATTGTGCATGGAGCAGATGCCAGGGGAGGAAAAAAAAAAAAAACCAAAAAGAAAAAAAGTCTCTCCTCTTTTGTCTCCACAAGACAGACAGGATGACTGATGGCCTCGGCGGCTCCTTCATTAAATACGTGCCGGAGATCCGAAGCAGCCTCGCATCTGCTCGGCGGCCCGAACAGCGCCACCCGTGTTCACCTGCGCGCACCTTTCACTCGCGCCACCCTCCCCCTCCTCCTCCTCCTCCTCCTCCTCCTCTCAGAGCCCTCCGTCAACGTCCCTCATATAGATATCGGGGTCCGCGTGGGGAGGCCGCCGCGAAATAAATAGCCCGGCCCGTGTCATCGCCGGTGGCTGTCAGCGAGAGGACAGCTGAGGGACGGCCAGAGGCGCGGCGGGGCTGGGATCCAGCAAACAGCTGAACCCGGTGCCAGCAGAGGTG
Source organism: Corydoras sp. C115 (assembly GCA_019802505.1). Lineage (NCBI taxonomy): Eukaryota > Metazoa > Chordata > Actinopteri > Siluriformes > Callichthyidae > Corydoras > Corydoras sp. C115. Next base: position 461,069 of record JAFMOC010000056.1, on the reverse strand, counting down.
TCTGAGAGCGTTACCCCCCCCCCCCCACCCCTCCATTTCGGTCTCACCCTCCACCCCGAAAGTGGTACATTCCAGACTGCTTTAGAAAAAGGGACCATTTCCTGTCAATCTGTGCTGCTGGTTAGGTTCTGTATAAACACTAAAACACACACACACACACACACACACACACACACACACACACACACACACAGACGTTGCGTTTTCGTTTTTCTTCACTCTGTTCTGCGAAAAAGCAGACTTGCTGCTCGAAGCCGAGCGGCCCTGCTGCCCACGTCTGGGCCGGAGACTGGTCCTCATTAGGCTGTTTATTGATCCTCTGGCTCTTGACTCTGTTTTGGTTTCCCCTCTATTTTTCTTTACACAAGTCAAGATCGAAAAAGAGAGTGAGGAAAAGGGGGAGGTTGGAGGGGGGGGTGTGAGGAAACCCGGCTGAGGGGGGGGGGGCTTGGGGGGGGTGCGGTTAATTGCCCTTTTGTCTGAGCCGATACTAAAACATCAGTTGCGTGGCTCGCGGTTCCGTGGTGTAATTGTCATGTCACAAAGGAAGAGGGCAGTAAAAGTCCAGATCAAAAACATCGGCCCGCCGGAGGCGCCGCTCGTCGCCCCAATAAAACCAAAACCCTCCGTCTCGTTTCGGGGGGGGGGGTCCGAGGCTCGTCGTCCCGCCGTCCCTGCCGATGACCTCCCTCGCGGCCGGCTGGCGGCGACCGAGGCGTCCGGAGACGACCGGGAGATCCCGTTTCACGTTTCGCTTTCGGACTTTCGGAGCGTGTGGAATTCCCCTGAACCCCTGATGTCATCATCCCCGCGCCCCGCGGACACGCCGTCACGGCATCGCGGTCCGGGGGTGGGGGGAAGGGTGGGGGGGGGGGTTATCTCCATCACCCTGCGTCTGCACTCCCGCTTTAATCAGAGTGTTCTGTTAAGGATGGCTCCTGTACCTGCGGAGGACATTTAATCCGCTCCGACTTCATAGACCGTTGACCCGCGCCCCTGCCGCCCCCCCCCCTCCCTCCCCCTCCTTTTTCCTTCCCTGGCCAAGAGAAGTGAACTCCGGGAGATACCCCCACAGGGCCACTAACTTTTTTCCCCCCAAAACTTCTTTCTGCACTCTTCCTACATTTTCTTCCCCTTCGCCTCACGTCTGCTTTTAACAGCAACGTGCTGCGATTCCAACTGCAAGATCCCCCCCCCTCCCGCCCACACCACCACCACCACCAGCAGCAGCACCGGCAACCCCCCCCCCCCCCCCGCACTCACACACACACACACACACACACACACACACACACCCCTGCATCCCAATACGCTGCTATTTAAAAATTCCGAAGGCGAGATGAGCTTCCATTCTTTCATCCTTGCAGAGTCTGTCCTCACCATCCCTCCCTCTTTCCTCCCTCTCCCTCTCCCTCTCCCTCTCTCTCTCTCGCTCGCTCGCTCGCCCTCCTGTGACAAAACTGCAATGACAAACAGGCTCTGAGCTGCAGGAAATCCATCTCACTTAGCCGCCTCTGTCACGGCCCTCCGAAAGCCAGAGCCGAGCTGCACACGGACCAGCTGCAGAGCCACGGCCTGCAAATCAGATTGGACTTCTGTGCGGCTGGAGGTTACGAGGCGGACAGATGGGCAGTGAGAGAGAGAGAGAGAGAGAGAGAGAGAGAGGGAGAGAGAGGGATGAGAGAGAGAGAGAGAGAGAGGGAGAGAGAGGGGACTGTAGTGATCTCATTAGGGAACCTGGTTTGGAACGGTGACCCTACAGGTAAACGTCGTTACTCTTATGATGAGGCCTTTTATTGCAGAGGTGTCCGTTTGGGTTTTTGAGGAAGCCCCCCCACCCCTCACACACACACACACACACACACACACACACACACACACACACACACACACACACCTCGAGACTGTTCTTTATCCTGCATCGCTCTTCTTGATTAGAAAATCATCCCTCATTTATTTTCGGAGATGTTTATTTGCATTGAGGTCGTGATGGAGGCTCAGGAGGAACCAGGTACCAAAGAAAACATTACAACCCATTAGAATGCAGACACACACACACACACACACACACACACACTTAAACATTCACACACACACTCACACACACGTTCACACACACACACTCACACATTCACACACGCAAACACACCCACATACTCACACTTTAAAATTCACACACACACTCACTTAAACATTCAGACACACAGACATTTAAACACTCTCTCACACACACACACACACACACACTCACACACACACTCTCTCACACACACACACACACACTCACACACACACACACACACACACAGAGGTAACGCAGTCCGTCCACTTCAGCATCCTGAAAGCTGACCCTGCGTCTGTGTGAAAGTGAAGCCAGCGTCCGTCGTCTCTTTGATGTCATGTTGATACGGGGCGAGTTTTCATGCTTTAATGATTAAAGGCTTTCTGGTTCTCCATCGTTCTCATGAACACAGTGTGAGGAACCATTAAGACACGATTTAACGAATCCGGAACCTTCCTCTGAGCACCTTCAGAACGAACAGGCACTGATGACCACAAACTGAAACCTCCCCTCAGCACTGGGGAGCCAGCTTGGAATCCCGAGCTGGGTGGAGTTTGCATGTTCTCCCCGTGCCCCGTGTCGGCGTGGGTTTCCTCCGGGTTCTCCGGTTTCCTCCCACAGTCCCACAAAAACATGCAATCAAGGTAAACTGAATGCCCCAAATCGCCCCCATATAATACGAGTAAGGGTTCCCACAGTGACAGTGTATGGGTGTATCTGCCCTGTGCCGCAAACGTTCTCCCCGTGATGAGCACGGGAACCCCCGTTCGACGAAAACCGAAAACAATCAGGTGTTCCTGCTCGAATGTCGGCACAACACATCAAACCTTGAGGAGGATAGGCTGCAACGGCAAGAGAGATTATATTTAAGCTCGGCCCTGAGCAGCCGTGTCATATATCCAGCTAAATGTTTTGGGAGCAGACGTGGTGAGGCTCGCCTGCATTTTTAAAACACACACACACACACACACACACACACACACACGCACACACACACTCACACACACACTCACACACACACACACACACACCCTGCGCTGGAAAGACAGGCCTGCACATGCAGAATTAGAGCGACACACAGCACAGCTCTCATGAAAGCCTGTGTACATCAGCATCGCTGTCATCAAGCGATTAAACCTAAAGCCTGGCATTCCAACCCGCATTCCGGAACGTTCACTCGAGTCCCGGCGTTCCCGTGGCCGATCACACGTCGCCTGGTCATCGCTCAACGGCGTGTCCCTCTCATCCGTCACCTCGCGCATGCCGGATGCCAGCGGTCACATGTTCGGCTCGGGGGGCCACGTAATCTCTGCCCGCCATCCGACCCACGGCGACGGTACATGCGAGTCGGGGCCTTGGGGTCGCAGACGGCAACATTCGGGCCCCGTCACGACCCGTCCCACGTTCTCGTTATCGTGGCCGGCCATCTCCAGTGAGAAGACCGTCTGTAGGTTTCCGTCTGCCGCTCGGGGTTCTGCCTGCATTCACAAATAGGACCATGTCTCGCATACAATTACGAGTTTGGTAAGGACACGCCCGCCGCAGGAGCGCCACCGAATCCCCGTCGTCTCCCTCCGGTCGCCATGGTGGGCTGCCGGTCCCGCACGTGCCCAGGCCTGTCTGAGGGAACGTCTCTCTCCGGCTGGACGCTTCGTCTTCGTCTGTCATCGTGCGGAGACATGGGCGGCCTGAGTTCAGCCGCCCGGCGTACGAGCTTGGCCGTTCCTTTGTTCCCTTTGGAACGCCGAGACGGGGAGAGGAGATCCTCTGGAGGGAGTGTGGAAGCCGGGAAGACGAACATGAAAGCCGGCCAAAGCCACAGGACGTCGGGAGGCCGGATTCCTTCCACTGGCACGGCTGCCAGGAAGAACCCGCGAGGGCGAGCGTTCCACGTTAACGCCGTGCGTTCGGACGGGGACGTCCGGAAACGACAGTGTGATGGTCAGTCCAGACAGCCTTGACTATAATTATAAAGAGGGTAGTTACGGTCCTTAAATCTGATTGGCTGAGCCATCTGTCACACACCTCTGAGCGCTTCACATTCGTATCAATGAGTGATATACAATACATCCATCCATCATCTTCCGATTTATCCTCTATTAGGGTCGCGGGGGGTCCCCCATGGCCATCCAGGAAAGAACGTTTTGGGCGCTGGGCAGACACACCTAGGAAAGGGCGCAAATCGATCGATGGGCACACACTCACTCACACAGACACACTCTATATGGGGCAATGTGGAGAATTCAATTCACCTTGATCCATGTTTTTGGACTGTGGGAGGAAACCGGAGAACCCGGAGGAAACCCACGTGGACACGGGGAGACCGTGGAAACTCCACACAGATTGGGATTCAAACCGGGAATCCCTAGAGCTGAGAGGAGAACATGCCAACCACTAAGCTGCCATACAATACATTATTTTCCCAATTTCTTTTTATAAACTGCGTTCCATAATTTGCCCACTAGATGGCAGATGGATGGATATTAGACGATTAGACGGTCAGATCCTGTTACTCAACGATCAGCGTTTATATAAAAAAAATAGTCCAGATTATTAACGATTTTCTATTCATGAAAAGCGTTAATTAATCAAACCTTGTTGTTTTTTTTTATTACAGTGTGTTTGTAAGCGTTTTATTAAAGCAATAGGACCCTGGAGTTTGGGTATTATTGAGAATAAATCAGAGGACAGGGGTGGAACTGTTCTCCACTACGCATCGGGACCGAGAACACCGCTTTCCTGTGATTTATTCAGATTAATGCCACGCCCCCTCGTACCTCATCGCTTTATTAAAAGTCTTGAATAGTGATTGGTTTAAAGTCTTGTAACTATCTACAGTTTGAAATCTAATCTGTGCTCGACTCTCTCTTTAGGAGCTGCTCACTCGCTCACCCTGCTGGCCGGTGCAGATAAGTGTTTTGGAACTGCCAAATCAGAAATAATTTTTATTTATTTATTTTTTTTAAAAAGAGTCGGGCTAAAACGCGAAAGCCCGGCGTTTCATCGGCGTCTCCTCGGCGACTCGTCCTGCTAATTGTGTTTCGAGTCGTTCCGAGGGTGAACGCGAGGGCATCCAGTTTCTGGCCACCAACAATGAGGCTGAATCATCTGGAACGTCACGTCTTGATTGCATTGTTTCCTGCTGCGGCGATTTATTAGCAAAGACTTCAAACGCGCGGTAAACGCACTGGCAGATACATCAAGGGCCCACGTGCCTGATTCATTCAATATGAAGTCGAGCAGAGTTGTTTACAATGAGGGCTTTTAACAAAACCGCTCGCCTCGCATTAAAGCTGAAGTGGAGAGAATGAAAGTGGAGGGGGTGGAGAGGGAGGGCGGCGGCGGGGAGGGGGGGGGTTCGGGCAAAACAGGAAATATCGGAATCTTATTAACTATGAGGAAGCGGAGCGTCCAGCGCTCACATATTGCTCGCGCAGAGGTTTCTCTCGTTCCATTTCGCTTTCTTTTCCGGCCCCGGCGCTCTTCGGAGGCCCGGCCCGGCCGACGGCTCGCCTGAAACCCAATACCTCGGCTGAACTTTATAAGGAGGATAAATAATCTGGACCAGAAAGCTGTTTGCACTCAGGCCCTCAGGCCTTCGTCTCCTGTGAATTTTAAACAGCCGGGCCTCGGGGCCCCACGTCCAAATCCACTGCGAGCAAAAATTACCAACTACAATAATAATCATAAAAATCATAATAATAATTCATTTCATTCATTCATTATCTCCCGCTTTATCCTCTATTAGGGTCGCGGGGGGGGGGGGGGGGGGGCGGGGGGGGGGGGGGGGGTCCCCCATGCCCATCCAGAGGAGAACATTTCGGGCGCTGGGCAGATAGACCCAGGACAGGACGCCAATCCATCGCTGGGCACACACTCACTCACACAAACACACTCTATATGGGGCAATTTGGAGAACTCAATTGACTTGATCCATGTTTTTGGACTGTGGGAGGAAACCGGAGAACCCGGAGGAAACCCACACGGACACGGGGAGAACATGGAAACTCCACCCAGATGGGGAATCGAACCGGGAATCCCTAACGCTGAGAGGAGAACGTGCCGCCATGCCGCCCAGACCCGAGATGATGCAATAATAATAATAATTATTATTATTATTATTATTGGGTGGCACGGTGGCTTAGTGGTTTAGCATGTTCTCCTCTCAGCGCTAGGGATTTCCGGTTCGAATCCCCATCTGGGTGGAGTTTCCATGTTCTCCCCGTGTCCGCGTGGGTTTCCTCCGGGTTCTCCGGTTTCCTCCCACAGTCCAAAAAAAACATGGATCAAGTCAATTGAGTTCTCCAAATTGCCCCATATAGAGTGTGTCTGTGTGAGTGAGTGTGTGCCCAGCGATGGATTGGCACCCTGTCCTAGGTGTATCTGCCCAGCGCCCGAAACGTTCTCCCCAGGATGGGCATGGGGAACCGCACCGCGACCCTAATAGAGGATAAAGCGGGAGATAATGAATGAATAATGAATCTCGGGTCTCTCTTAAAGACAGAGTGACGGGTTCCCGAGTGCTTTTCCCAAATGAAAGTAAAAGTCTGTTCAGTCTGAAAGCACTCTGCGCACTATTCTTTACTCCTGCGTTTCTTTGAGGGCAGCACTGAGCTCTCTGTCTCTCTCTCTCTCTCTCTCTCTCTCTTTTTTTTTTTTTTTTTTTGGGCAGCGTGCTGAAACAAGCAGATCATTCTTTGAGGGGGCCGCATATTTCAGCGGGATTACCAAAAACAACACTCTCGAGGTTCGAACCGATGCGTACAGACAGAACCCGATCGTCTCAGCTACCTCAGACTCCAAACACGCGCTTGCTTTGTATTTTTTGACGTCAAACCGAACAAGCAGCAGGGAGACCATGAACTCGGGGGGGGGGGGGGGTTTATGTCGTACTGAACGTTTGGGCCGAAAAACAACGGCGTGCTGATATTTGGCGTCATGCTCAGATACCCTTTTGCCCGTGGCAGGGCAGCACGCCGGCGCTGAGCCCCTCTTTGATTGGTCAGTGTGTTTCAGGGCTCAGCAGAGATCTTATCACCCGGTAAGTGTTACTAATGGGCTTCCAGCTGTTTGGGTAAAGGCCCCGGATTAATGACAGGGATCAGTTGGAAGGTGGACGGGGTAACAGCGGGGCCTTGCTGACGGAGAACCGTGCCTGTGCTGCAGGGGCAGAATTTACAATTCATCGCCTTACAAATCCACTCCTGACGATTCGAAGAAGTATTCAATCCTGATCCTCAGAATCCCCAAATTAAGAAAGTCACTCAAACTCAGCAGGGTTCCAGATTTTTAACACAAACTACTGAAAAAAAAGGCCTTTAGAACCTCAAATTAACAAGCCTTCTATATTCATAAATATATATATAATATTCATCCATTATCTTCTGCTTTATCCTCTACTAGGGTGGTGGTTCTCCGGGGAGAACGTTTCAGCAGCACAGACGGCTCCAGGGTGTGTATTTGTATTTTTCTCACTAATTTGCTAATTACTTGCCTCATTTGCCATCCGGACCTGTCGAGACTAACGTCTGACTTTGTTTATGATGTAATTATATAATTAATACAGTATTATATTATTCAGGGGCGGCACGGTGCCTCAGTGTTTAGCATGTTCTCCTCTCAGCACTAGGGATTCCCGGTTGGAATCCCCATCTGGGTGGAGTTTCCATGTTCTCCCCGTGTCCGCGTGGGTTTCCTCCGGGTTCTCCGGTTTCCTCCCACAGTCCAAAAATATGGATCGAGTCAATTGAGTTCTCCAAATTGCCCCATATAGAGTGTGTCTGTGTGAGTGAGTGTGTGTGTGTGTGTGCCCAGCGATGGATTGGCGCCCTGTCCTGGGTCTATCTGCCCAGCGCCCGAAACGTTCTCCCCTGGATGGGCATGGGGAACCCCACCGCGACCCTAATATAGAATAAAAGCGGAAGATAATGAATGAATATATTATTCAGTAGTTTACTCTAGAGAACAAAAGTATTGAGACGCGACACTTAATCATTAGATTCAGGAGATTCATTGCTGATTAGCTTAATAAAATCAAACACGTGGCCATGCTTTATTTCAGTGCTACAACGTCCAACTTTAAGGTAAGTAAAGTAATTTATTTATGTCGCGCTTTTTACAACAGTACATTGTCACAAAGCAGCTTTACAGAATGAAACGCCTTTACACCCCCAAAGAGCAAGCCGAAGCGACAGCGGCAAGAAAAAACTCCCTGTTATGTTGTTATTTAAGGAAGAAACCTTGGGAGGACCAAGACTCAGTGGGGGACTCGTCCTCCTTGAGCGGCCAGGCAGCAACAACAGTGTAGGACAGTCATGTCCAGATATTAAACAAATGGAAAAACTAACAGTTTGGGGAAGGCCCCTTGCTCCAGCTCGACTCTACATAAAAGGATTGTTGGGTTTGAGTTTGGCGTGACGAACTGATGTATGAACTGACAGTATGAACTAGAACAAAGAGTGCAAGGCAGGTCCTCACACCCGTCATCGGTGTCTGACCACACGCATTCTGATCTGAGGTCTCAATGGAAGGTTTAAAGACTTCCCAGATGAACGGGGCATTCTGTGGTGATGATGCTGCTGATGGAGATCTGATGCTGAGATGAGCGTGTTGGGTTTAGTGCAGGATGAAGTTGTGATGTCATAACATTAAGCAACACTGGAACTTTTTATTTTGTTGTTTGTTTAAATGCCCCACGCCACAGTCGGGTGGTTTTTACCTCGACGTGACCGCACACAGTGTTCTTACACAACACACCACGCCAAGTCAAATCCCACGTCAGTCACATGATCGCAATCATCGGCGCGATCGCGACGCCCAGGATGAAGCTTCAGAAACGCTCAGAGACTTCGCCGCCGATCAGATCGCGTCTCGTAAACGGATGTGGCAACGTAATCTGCCCCCCCAACATCTCAACATCTCTCAGCCGTCCATGAGCCGCGTGCTCACCGACACTGCACAAACGACCCCGGACCGCCGCTCCAGCGCCGAGACGTTTCGCAGAACGCGGCCTCATTTACGTTGGACCCGATTTGTAAATAAAAATAAGAGCGGAATTTCGGCATCGCGGCTTCAAAGCCGTGGAAGAGCCGCGGGGAATAACCCCAACCCTCAGAGGGACGCTTCCAACAACATGTGCTGCGGGTCTATGAGCATTCGGGTCTTTTCAGTCCTGACAGCATCCGCTACGGGATCAGACTCGGACTCGCCGCCGGAGGCCGCGCAAGGTACCGAGGGGGGGGGGGGGTGTTAGTTGGGGGGGGGGGGGGGGTTGCTGGACTGAGATAATTCCATTTCATTCCCTGACATCAAACCCACAAAGCCATCATCATTCACCTCATTCTATACTAGGGTCGATTCTATACCCCTATATTCTATACTATGGATGTGTTTTGGGCGCTGGGCAGAAACACCCATCACAGGGCGCCAATCCATTGCTGGGCACACACTCACACACATTATATGGGGCAATTTAGAGCAGCCAATTCACCTTCGATCCAAGTTTTTGGAATGTGGGAGGAGACTGGTATTGAACCCGAATTCGAACCTGGACCCCCGGCACGGAGAGGCCGACGTGCTAACCATAACACCATTTTACAAAAGCAGTCATTCTAAACCCGTGGGCCACACTGCCCCCTCTAGAGGCCACTGAAGTGCACGCCAGGTCCATATTCAGCCCTCTGTTTTCACATTTTTTGTAATAATTTTTTGTTCCTAATTCATTCATTCATTCATTATCTTCCGCTTTATCCTCTATTAGGGTCGCGGGGGGGGGGGTTCCCCATGCCAATCCAGGGGAGAACGTTTCGGGCGCTGGGCAGATAGACCCAGGACAGGGCGCCGATCCATCGCTGGGCACACACTCACTCACACAGACACACTCTATATGGGGCAATTTGGAGAACTCAATTGACTTGATCCATGTTTTTGGACTGTGGGAGGAAACCGGAGAACCCAGAGGAAACCCACGTGGACACGGGGAGAACATGGAAACTCCACCCAGATGGGGATTCGAACCGGGAATCCCTAGCGCTGAGAGGCGAACGTGTTAACCACTAAGCCACCGTGCCGCCGATTTGTTCCTAATTTTTTGTAAAAATTTTTTGTTTTGATCGAGTCGAAAACCTGTGACTGCCCGAGTCTGTCAGCACGAGTAATTATTACATTTACTGTAACAATTAAGAACATTGCAAACATTTTTTTTAGACATTGCACAGGGGGAGGTATTTTTTTTTTTGTTTTGTTTGTTTTCGCAGAAAAACAGGTAGCTCTAGGGAGGGCGTGTCCTAAAGCAGAGGAGCGCGTGAGGAGCTGAAACCTGTCAGTGCAGCTGCAAATGGCACATGCAACAAAGCCAAGAGCATGTCTGCGCTCTGCAGGCCATTACACACAGGCCTGAGGAGGAATGCAGAACACACACACACACACACACACACACACACACACACACACACATTAAGAAACAGGCTTTTCTTTAGACCGGGCCCATGATGAGCTGGGGATTTTTTTTTTTTTTTGCAGGCCAGCCAACAGACTGCCTGGACAACAATGAGGGGGCCTGTTGAACCGACTCCCTCGAAAGTAAACCGGCGCAGCGACACTTGTTGGGTCTCCACTGGAAGCGTGCGAGTAAAACAAATTGCGACCGCCCCGAACGACGCCTCGCGAGGGCCGGCGAGGGCCCCCGTGGGTTTTTCCACGCCGACGGCCGTCTCGGAGGGGCCGACGCCGAGGAATAAGGCACCCACAGACACTGCGGAGGAAAAAAAAAGAAGAAGATGGAGGAAAAGACGAAGACGAAGGAGACGAAGGAGAAAACAGCAGAGCGCTCCCTCGAGTCGGGGTCGAATAGTCAGATCGGCGTTTGGCACGTCGGCGCGGCGTGATCGATTCCCAGATTTCTTCACATTCGCACAAATGATTTCTCTCGCAGAGTGTTTTTCCACGCCGCTGACTCGCTCTTGGCCCGCGCGAGAGAGTGTTTCTAATTTTCAGGAGAGGGAGACAGAGAGGCTCTGTTGGTGTGTTCGGGTGTTTTCATAGCAGGGTGTGTTCTTGGATTCCGCCACTTTAGAACGTCACCCCCAGGTGCTCTCGCTCTCGCACTCCCTCTCGCTCCCTCACACACACACACACACACACACACACACACACACACACACCCTCCTACTGCTCTCTCTTTCTGTAAATAAATACCTACAGGATTAGGTTGGCAGCACTGGGGGGTATTGATTGACATCTGAATGGTTGCAGTGCTGCTCAGGCATGCTGAAGACAGAGAGAGAGACACCACACCAGGAGATGGTGTGTGTGTGTGTGTGTGTGTGTGTGTGTGTGTGTGTGTGTGTGTGTGTGTGTGTGTGTGTGTGAGGAGGAGGACTCATTGTATTCCCGTCCGTTGCTGCCACCCGTATCCAGCATCCAGATAAGATTTCCTCTGACTCGCTCATCACCCCAAATACCTCCCCACTAAGAGAACCACCCCCCCCCCCTCCACCCTAAAGCTCCCCCACTACCTGTTTGGGTTTTCCACACCACCTCGCTCCTGCCCCTCCACCCCGCACATATACCCCCCCACCCCCGTCTCCCGTTACAGGGTAATCGGTGGCGGAGAAAAGCTTGTTATTATTCTGGAATGCTTTCAGAGCACAGAACAACAACACGGAGCGCTCGACCAGGAGGACGCTTCGACGCCGTCGGCGCCGCTTTCGCTTCCCTTTCTCACCCGCACGCCTATCTGATGTCCCACAGCGCCCCCTAGGATCTGCCCGTTGCCTTGCATTCATTTAAACCCGTCATGTTCCTGCAGAGAGAGAGAGGGAGGATTGTGATCCAGAACGCCGCCGTCCGGTGTCAGGGTTCATCTGCTCGTCTGCACGAGGAGGGCTTTACAAGAACGGTCCACATCAAAGAAAAAAGGTCTGACGGAACCGAAAACAGAACGTTCCTCATCATGAAACCAAACAGCGCCACCTTCAGCCGACACAACGGTAACATGTCTATAGACTGATGCTTCAGTGTTATGCATCCATCCACCCATCATCTTCCTCTTAATCCCCTAGTGGGGTCAGGGGGGTGTCCCTTCTAGAGGAGAACGTTTCGGGCGCTGGGCAGATACACCCAGGACAGGGCGCCAACCCATCACTGAGCATACACTCACTTACACACACTATAGGGGGGCAATTTAGAGGAGGCAAGTCACCTAGAATCCATGTTTTTGGATTGTGGGAGAAGAGAAGTAGAAGAAACCCATGCTGACACGGGGAGAACATGTCAAACTCCACCCAGCTCGGGAGAGGAGAACATGCTAAACACTACACCATGTTAAACTATGGAGACAGAAGTATTAGGGTCATTTAAACGTTACATCTCAAGGAATCTGAAAAGGCTTTCTGCGACATTTTGGAGGCTGTCTGTGAGAGTGTGTGAGTGTGGGGGGGGGGGTGGAGGGGGGGGGGGGTAGTAAGGAGAAGCAAAGGGGCAGTACTTACACAACGCCGCCATCTCCTTGGGGAGGTCTGCCCCGAAGCGGCCGAACAGATTGCCGTTGGTCATCAGGTCGAACGGGGAGTGGCTCCGCATGGAGTTGAAGGCAAACGGGTAGACGGCGGGCGGGAAGCCGGGCATGTGTCCGCGGTTGGTGGCCATGGCGACGCCGCAGGCCGAGGCTCTGACAGGCTGGCCCTGTCGTCCCGGCCACGCTGCCAGCGTGATGGAGGTTTGGCGGCGCTTAGGGTAACTTCACGTCCCTGGCGGTTCCCGGGGACCTGCAACGAACCCAGAGAGAGCCTGACGTCAGCGTTTAATTAGAACCGCAAACTCGGGAGGAACCCTGAGACTCGCCCCAAAGTTGCACAATAAATCATTAGAGGTGAATGACAGCTGCTCGTCTACCTGCCAAAAATGAGCCTCTCTCTCTCTCTCTCTCTCTCATATAAGAGTGTGTGTGTGTGTGTGTGTCTCATAAGAGTGTGTACACACACACACACACACACACAGAGTCGCCTAAAGTACAAAACGTACCCAAGAAAGAAGAGAAGCAATAAAAAACGAAAGAGGCAAAGCAAAAAGGGGCAGAGGGAGGGGAAAGAAAAATAAGAGAGTGGTTAGGAAAAAGCATGAGCGAGAGAGCAAGTGAATGAGTGAGAGAGAGAGAGAGAGAGAGGGAGAGAGAGGGAGCTCTTGTTTCGGAGCTTTTGAAAGGCGTCCAGGTTTTTACAGTGCTTCCAGGCTATGCCATATGATTTAAATCATCAGAACTCCACAAGAAAGAAGTTCTGTGTTCGCGCTGCCAGCGCAGCTCGACGCCGCCAGGCTGCAGGCTCCGAACGGCGGCGCGAGCGAGCGAGGCAAGAACGGCGAGGGGGCAAAACCAGGAGGGCAGATTCGCATCTGCCGGGTGCAACCTCCGTCTCTCTCTCCTCCTGGACTCCGTGCTCCCGTCCGGCCGGCCGTCCCTCCCGAGCCGCGAGTCCGTCTCACGCTCATGCCCGGGGTGATTTAATGAGTGGGTGGGGGCCAGCCGCCCGGGCTTTACATGTGGCTTTTTCCCCCCCCCCACCACCACCCCACCCCACCCCACCCCACCCGAAAATGCTTTTCTGGAAGCGTGGTGGCTTTTACAGCCGAGGGGGGGAGGGGGGGAGGGGTTCGAAAATAAAGCCGCAGTGATTGGCGACCGGGTTAAGGATCGAGTGGAGGAGCAGCAGCTCAAGATCCGGGCACACGGGGGCACCAGCGGTGGTGGTGCGACCGACCGTATTCCCAACATTCTTACTGTGAACGCTCCAAGCCGCCAGTAGAGGTCAGCGTTCAATCCTTAAACCAGACCCTCAGCCTGACGGCTTGGAATAAGACATGAGTAACTCCTGTCATATGCAGCTCCTAGGGGATCCTGGGTAATGAGGGAACATAGCAGGGAGGTTAGTGAGGTACTTAGGAGCTTCTTTTTTTTGCCTCATATCAGTTATTAATTGATTAATTAATTAATTAATTAATTAATTAATTAACCCTCTTGCAGGACTTTAACAGTTAAAGTTAAATGGGATTTTTGGCTCATGGGGATTTGGTGACCTCTCTGGTGGAACGGTGTTACTGCAGACACCCATCAGCACTGTTCAATCAAACTGATGACACACAGAGCGCTCGAGTCCTGACTGAAGGAGCCCTTTTTTTTAAAAGGTTCAGGTAATAAAATAAGGAGCGTCAACATTACGGATATTAATTTTTTGTTGTTAGAAACAATTTTTTTTTATTTTTTTTTTTTTACAGCTGTCGAATGACATCAGACTCGCTGCGCATCTCCTCGTATTAAGGCCTTCCATACGCGGATGTGCCGAGCGAGCGATTAAAACGTGATTAACGGCACGGAGCGCGACATAAAACGCAGATTCCGCTCCTCACGCCGAGCGACGCGCGAGCCGCGAAATATCCGAAGGGCGCCATCTTTAAAACAACAGGCATCGGGACTTTTTACTTTTCTAATTGCGCGAGTGCTTTCTTCTCATGGACTCTAAATATGTCTTATGTTAAAGTGTCTATACACACACACACACACACACACACACACACACACACACACACACACACCCTCCTTGCATGTCTTTCTGGCTCTTTCTCTTTCAACAGAGCCAGTTAATTACAGCCTACTGCTGCAGGCAGCTTGAAACCGCCACTAATTTAGAGTTCCATTACCGTAAACTGTTCCACATGTGCGTCCGCAGCTCAGGCGGCCTCGAGTGGCCACGTCTCAGGAAGGAGCGCGGCGGAGAGGCACCCGCCCCCAGCCAGCCAGCCAGCCAGCCAGCCAGCCAGCCAGCGCCACAGGGCCTTGCCATCTTGCGTTCCCCTTCTTTTCGTCTATCCTCATCCCCCCCCCTCGGCCTGCCCCCCCGTCTCAAACGCCGAGTCTGTTTTTCATCCACTCCCGTCTCCTAAGGGCTCCCCAAATTTTTTCAAGCCCCGGCAAGAACCGAGGCCCTCTTACTTTCACCCCCCCCCCTCCTCTACACCCCTTTATATTCCAAAACCTCAGCACGTACGCTCATACGACGCCTGGAACGACCCGGCTGAGCTTTTTCCCCATATGTAACAAATATCATCCCCTCGGCGAAAGCGGGCGAAGGCCGAGTTCCGCGCAGGTGCCGCCGAGTCCAGAGTCACATGCCCGGCCCTCATTACGAATGGAGGAGGAAAAAATTATGTATATATAAAAAAAAAAAAAGAAGACGTGTTTTCCTCGCAGTTTAATCAAAGCCAGGAAATAGCTGCTCAAAATTAAAGACAGACACTTTTCGGACTTCTGCGAGGAGGAGCCGCTCGCCTCGAAACCGAGAGCTCGAAGCCTGAATGATATTATCAGGGCTTTTAAATCTAATAAGCACAAGTCTGAGTTACTGGAAGTGGAGCTGCGCCGGGTTCAGGACGTTCAGGTGAAGGGGGAAAAAAATATATAACCGTTTAAAAAAAAATTAATAATAATAATAAATCCACGAGGACATTACGTCCAATCTCAGATTTCATTATATCTGAAAATCTACAAGTTTCCGCTCCTCAGGACTACCGCATGGCCTCAGCGGCGACCCCTGCAGTATCCGCTCCTCATGCTCAGCGTGCAGAGATGTTGTCGCACCTCAACCGCTGCCATGACGACGGCGCTGGCTGTAATCCTTTAAGTCCCGAGAGTTGTACCGCACTTATTTTTAAATCAGTACCGGTTCAGAAGTCACGCCTGCATGCAGAGGATGATCTACGAGGGGCAGAGACGCAGAACTTCTAAACGCCCGGGACGCCTTCCATCTATTTAAAAAAAACTAGTTCTATTTATTTAAAAGAAGCTTTCCGCCGGACAAGCTGAAGATGACGAGCGCGTCGTTAATGAAGAACAACATGGGGATTTGTTCCAAACTGGCGTTACGGAAACATTTATTAATATCGTCAGCAAAGTCCAGCTGTTTAAAAATAAATAAAATTAAAAAAAACATTGAGATGAAAGCCGAGGGGCATTAGATTTTGATCAGCCCTCTAATGTGTTTTGGGGGGAACAGTGGATGGTACAAATTGGGTCCTCGAACAGCAGGGACCATCAGGAATAATTAAAATAAGTTCCTAATCAAGGCTTCATTACTGTATCATACAGTTTCTAGTTTCTTAATATTCCATTATCTTCCGCTTTATCCTCTATTAGGGACGCGGTGAGTGGGGGTTCCCCATGCCCATCCAGGGGAGAACGTTTCGGGCGCTGGGCAGATACACCCAGGACAGGGCACCGATCTATCACTAAGCACACATTCACTCACACAGACACACTCTATATGGGGCAATTTGGAGAATTTAATTGACCTTGATCCATGTTTTTGGACTGTGGGAGGAAACCGGAGAACCCGGAGGAAACCCACGCGGACACGGGGAGAACATGGAAACTCCACCCAGATTGGGATTCGAACCGGGAATCCCTAGTGCTGAGAGGAGAACATGCCAACCACCAAGCCCATTTCTTAATATCATTATTCTAAAACATTTAGCAACGTTTTTAAACAATTTAAACTTCTTTTCACGGTAAATTTTCCATTAGGCAACTTTAAGAAGCTCACAGCGCAGAGGCACTTTCATCACGTGGCCGTGTGGCACAGTGGGGCAGCGGATACGGTCCGGAGGGTCCTGGGTTCGAATCCCAGTTGAGACAGATAAAGGAGATCCACCCAGATCGGGGTTCTCACCGGGATCCCCAGCGCTGAGAGGCGGAGGTGGTACCCACTACACCACCATCTCGACATTAAGCCTCCTAAATAAACGCAAAGCTGATGAGCATCACTAAACGTACGAGTGAAGTCCTGAGCGGGGTTCCGACGACGGCAGGAAGTTACGGCGAGCCGAAAATATGTCTCAAAACAAACCCAGAAAAGTTTCGGGCTCCAAGTGAAACATGGAGCGTCTTTCAGGATCTGCACGCGACCCGGGGATCCGGACGAGCCTCGGACGGCGACGGCGCCAAACGACGGAGGCTCTCTGCGCTCAGCTCACGTCCCGAATCTTCAAACGCGAAACGGCGGTCGAGATGAAGCGCGGAAACCAACGAGGGGAAAAACTCGTGCGGAAAGGAAAAAGATTCCTGGCTGGAAGTCAGGACGCTCCGAGACGAGGAGCAGAAAAAGCACAGGGTCGCCCCGGAACGGTTCGGTTGGCGGTCCGCGACGCGGCCTCGAGGCCCCGGGTTCGGTCCGGGTTCGGGTATGCGGTTCGCCCGCTGATAGGATTGGGTTTGATTTGTTGTGCGGAAGCACCACTCTAACGCAGAAAGGGCAACATTAACATCCCCCCAAACCCCCCCGACGCCACTTTAGCTAGAAGTTTTGGTGGCCAGAATTCGGGTGCCATAATGGGGGGGTGGGAGGGGGGGGGTGGGGTGGTGGGGACTGAAAAGGGATCAGTGTTCCTTGAAATTTCCCCAAACAAAGTAATGAATTAATAAAAGACCTGGCGCCGGCGCCTTTTAATGAGTCACACTCGGCTTGCGCGAGGTTTATGAAGCGCAGGCTGCAGAGAGTGAGCTCATTCGCCGGCACCCACCCCCCCCCCCCCCCAACATCTTTGCCACAGCCCCCCCCACCCACCCCCACCCCAGGCCCTGGGGCACACACACACACACACACACACACACACACACACACAAACACACTTACCGCAGGCGCGCATAAGTACATACACATATGGTCTCTTATTACGGCTGTATTCTGGCAGAACCCCAGACACACAGGCACATACATGCACATACACATAGACTCATTCACCCTCTCTGGCAGCGCCAGTGGGCTCGGGGGGCACGCCGTGAGCCCGCAGCATTCGCAGGGATTAAAAGACCGAGCTGGGACTTTCCACCAACCTCTGCTTTTTACTGCTGACTCGACTTCTCTCCAGACTCTCATTTTTTTTTTTTTTTTTTTTTTTTTTTTCTTTCTCCTCCTCCCCGTGTCGTTAGCCGAGCCGCCGGAGCCCATTAGAGCCGCAGAGTGGGATGAGAGGGCGGCTTTGAGTTCGGTCACCGATGCGTTTTCTGTCTTCTGGAGTGACACGGGAGTGTGATTGATGGCCAGGGTCGGCCCTCGCCCCGGGTGCTGAAAGCAGCCCCAGTCAAAAAGTGTTTTGGGGTGAAGTGTGTGTATGTGTGGGGGGGGGGGGGGGTGTGGGTCGAGTGTCCCTCGTCTCTGTGGTACGGAGCACCTCGGCGGATCGGGTGTCGTTCGCTCTGGCACTCTCCCAAACGCCAAAAAGAACCACTCGAGACTTAAGCGTTGAGCCGTCACCCGCCGCGACGGCCCCCGGAATTTCGTCGCCGAGGGCCGCAAGAGAGCGAAGAACGGTGAGACGATGAGGGGGAGGGGGGGGGGGGCGTCAGGGGAGGAAATAATAGAAAGAGGCAGAGGTGAGGGAATCTGGCCGTCGCTCGGGGGCGGGCTTTGATTGAGGTTCCGCCGGCCTTTTAAAGGCGCTTGAGGATTCCAGCGCGGTGCATTGATTCAGAAGGAAACAAAAAAAAGTTCCTGAACTGTCGACGAGTGTTATGGAAGAACCGTTTTTATAAAAGAAAAAAAAGATCAGAGCGCAGCACGTTTCACCAACGTTCTGAAAGCATCAGCGGAGACTGGAGGTTCCTTTGGAACACATCGCTGACTGGGCTTCGGGATAAATACTGATCTTCTACCATGGGACGGTTCTAAACATCTCATCAGGATAAGGATTAGTTCTAAAGCCATCACTATCCATCCATCAGATCTCTCAATGACATCTGGAACCTTGAGTTCTAGAACTGTTTATTGATATTCTGGTGTTCGTGTGTGTGTGTGTGTGTGTGTGTGTATGGGTTCTTGTTGATATTCTGGAAAAACCTTTGTAAAAAAAATTAAAAATAAAATTTTTTAAATTACAAAAAATTACATTTATCGAGTGTTGACGTTCTCATTCTGACCAAAGGAGACGAGTCCACCAGTTGGAGTCTTTGTTCTCTGAAGGGCATTGTCCTGAAACGTTAGGAACATTTTTCCCAAGCCAATTTTTGGTTTTATTTGGCGCCGTGACTGAAACTGTGAAGCTGATTTCCACAACTATTTACTACCATCCTGAAACTACGCTGGAAATATTTCCACGTGGAACTTCTGACCTTCTACAAAAGGTATTGTAGAACCCTGTGCACGAACACGTTCCTGTTCCGAACCCCCATATTGCTCCCGAAAGGTTTACCGTGTGTTTACATTCTCGTCCCGACCAAAGGAGACGAGTCCACCAGTTGGGAGTCTTTGTTCTCTGAAAGGCATTGTCCTCAAAAGTGAGGAACCTTTCCCCCCCCCCAAGCCAAATTTGTGGTTCTATTTCCGATTTCCAGAACTATTTACTACCATCCTGAAACTACGCTGGAAAGACGAGTTCCAGGGACCACGTGGAACATCTGACCGTCTAGAAAAGCAATTCCAGAACCCTGTGCACAAACACGTTCATGTTCCGAACCCCCATAGGGCTACTGAAATGTTTGGGTGACGCTGCCCACCGATCTTTCTCAGAACTATTTTAAAAAATCGGTTGATTCCCTGTAAACTTTTGTTAAACTAATGAGATGCTGATTCCTCGTGGCCGCTCTTCTGCACCATTATGTAAAATGAAATTCATTAGTGAAATCAATCTAAACTTGGTGTCCATTATGTAAAAGCGCTGGCGTTATTTCAGGACACGATTTAAAAAAATTAACAAAAAAAAAAAAAAAAAAAAAAAAAAAATTAAAAACTTTCTACGACCCCGTATCGTTGAGCTGAGCTCTGCAAAGCCGGTGATTTTCCGCATGGTGCAAACAGAGCAACGCGGCGATTACAGACAGAGGGTTGTGTTTTGTTTAGTTGTGAGAATATGATGTTGACGTCGCTGCAGCGTTCTAAACAAGATGCACGGAAAGGAAACTTAATTACATGCTTGTGCCTCTGAAGAAAGCCGTTCGGCTAAACATGTACAAACTATACAATAACACAGAGTGTCTGTTCCACGGGTTCACACACACACACACACACACTGCCCCAGACCCAACGTGCACATCAGCAGCCATCTCCGGGTTCCTGCGGTGGGAACAGGCCTCGGTGGGTACCGGTGGTTATTGGGGTTTTCTTCCTCCGCATAATTTCCCCGGCTATCGTTCTATATCCACGGATCATTTTTCCTGGTGGAGAATTCCACATTTGCTTTGCGTCGCCCGTCATCCTAATGAGGTGGACTTCCACCCCCGGGTCCGACCGCAGCCCGGAGCCCGGACTCCGTCTGGGTTCAATAAGGGAGAGGAGACGAGGAACACGGGGGCATGCGGTTTCAAATCAAACGTGGAGCGGGTGAAGCTCGTTGGAATTCCTAAAGCGAGGTCGGTCCCGTTCCTTCCGCGAAACCACATCTGCTTCAAAACAAGGGAAATTTGTACTTCAAAGCCGGAGCGACATCGTGAACGCAGCTCGCTTTTTTTTTTTTTTTTTTTTTTTTTCTTTTCTTTTAATGCAGACTAATGCAAGCCGCGTTTGGGCTCGGCAACTGGCACGCGCCCGCCCCTGCTGGCTACGACTCGCCAAGCGGGTCGAAACGCAGAACCCTCCCCGTACACGCAGGACCCCGAGTTGTTGAATTGTTTACAGCGAACACGTTGGGAACGAAATAAATGAGATTTATACGCGGCGTAAGGAATGGAGAACATGTGCGTGTGCAAGGCCCGCTCACATCCCCGGGCCCGCGCCGGTAAAGCGATCCGGCTCCGCGTTTTTGCCACGAGACGGTGGTGAAATCACGCCGGCCTCGTGTGCCACAGCCTCCCGTAAAAAAAAAATCCATGTGGATCCAATTGAACCAAGATGTCTGAATGTGAAGAGTGTTTTGCAAAACATTCGGCTGTTGGCTG
Organism: Corydoras sp. C115; assembly: GCA_019802505.1. Classification (NCBI taxonomy): domain Eukaryota; kingdom Metazoa; phylum Chordata; class Actinopteri; order Siluriformes; family Callichthyidae; genus Corydoras; species Corydoras sp. C115. The sequence continues at coordinate 440,091 of JAFMOC010000056.1, read as the reverse complement.
CCCTGAGGGGACGAGGGGGTTCGGGTGGTCACGAGCTCGGGTAACACGGACAGCACTCGCGCTCGCACACGCTCCTTTAATTAATAGTTCTTTGTCCTCGGCCCGTTTTTCGTCTCTTGCTCCGGTGCTTATGTCTCCTCTCTGTGTGTTTTTTTTTTTTCCACGTTTAGTCTGACGCTCTTTATTCACCTCCTGCTTTAATCTGCGGTTCATTCGTTTTTCGGGGTTGGGTTTTTTTTTTTTTTTTTCCCCCCCTCTCTCCCTCTCAGTATTTTTCCTTCGCATCCTCGGCTCCGTGCAGCGGGATGTGAAAAGGAAAAGAATCCTCTGCTTAATTGCGGCGCTGCAATATTACAAGAGCGCAACGACTTCTGCATTTTTTTTTTTTTTTTTTTTTTACACTGCGGCATGAAGAAAATTAAAAAACCCAATTTTTTTTTTTTTTTTTTTTTGGTATTCATCCTCGGCTTCATCTGTACACATCTGCGTGGCTCGAGGAGACGGGCCGGGCCGAGCCGGGCCGGGCCTGTGCCCAGGCTTTTTCTGGCAGTGGGCTACAATTCCTCACACCCAAGAAACACGGTGTAATCTCAGCTCTGGCAAAACAACAACAGCCCCGAGGTCTGGGCTGAGCCGTCGCTTCGGAATCACTCGAGCTGAAGCGATAATTCATTGTAGCTAATAAAACATCCTGTAATCACACACCCGCCTGCCGGATTCTATTTCGGGCGGGCTCTTCCTAATGACTCCAAGTGTCACAACAAGCACTTTGAGCGGCGCATCCGTTTTCACCTGCACTTCGGAGGCAGACGCTCGGCGGGTCGCACCGCCGGCGCGCTCAGATACGTCACGCCACGTCAAAATAACGGACGCACGGCTGGACTGAAGGAGAAAAACATATTGACAGAGGAGAAAGAGGAATAAAGGAGTGTGGCACGACTGCAGTCATGACAGTTCTGTTCCATGATGTGATGCTGAACCACGGCGGCGGAAAGAGCGAGCCGTGCAGGGAGGAGAGAAAAACACCAAGGTGAAGACGGAGGAAAACAACAGGGCGACATGTGAATGGCACATGGAGAAATATTCCACCTCCTCTGAATCATCAGGACGTGAATTTAATTCGGAATCCAGCAAAGACGTCCAAATTTCCAACCTGCAAACCATCCGCCTTCGTTAACGGGCGCTTGAGGTCCAGCATCGCAGAACTCTGCTTATTAAAAAATAAATTCATTAAAAAAAGAGAGGGGCGGCACGGTGGCTTAGTGGTCGCCACGTTCCCCTCTTAGCTCTAGGGATTCCCGGTTCGAATCCCCATCTGGGTGGAGTTCCCATGTTCTCCCCGTGTCTGCATGGGTTTCCTCCGGGTTCTCCGGTTTCCTCCCACAGTCCAAAAACATGGATCAAGTCAATGGAGTTCTCCAAACTGCCCCATATAGAGTGTGTATGTGTGTGAGTGAGTGTGTGCCCAGCGATAGATTGCCCCCCTGTCCTGGGTGTATCTGCCCAGCGCCCGAAACGTTCTCCCTTGATGGCCATGGGGAACCCCCCCCCTGCGACCCTAATAGAGGATAAAGCGGAAGATAATAAATGGATGGATGGATGGAAAAAAAGAGCGAGAACCTCACTGAAACAGCCATTCCAAACCTTTTGCATTGCACTGAGGTATTTTGGCATTAATTCAACTCGGTGGATTTGGCATAACCATCACCGAACTCACAAACCGGGATAATTAGGAAGGGTCACACCCGGCTCTCCACTGCAGAACCGAAAAATCAAACATGTGGCAAAACAAAAATGTGGAACCTTCTCTGTTCCCCTCACATGAGACTCCCAACGGTGAAGTAGGGGCAGTTGGAATCTCATGGTTAAGAAACCAGCTTTGTGACCTGAATGTTCCCCGGTTTGAGTCCCAGCCCCATCAAGTACTCTGGTTGAAGAGGCACCTAACCCCAATTGCCCCCCAGGCGCCGTTTACAGGGCTGCCCACCACTCTGGGCACATGTGCGCACTTCACGTAGTGTGTGTGTGTGTGTCAGTGTCATTGAATGGATGGGTTAATTGTGGAGGACAAGTTCCTCTGTGTGTAAGTACAGTAAACAAAATAAACAAAATAAATAAAATTTCTATATAAAAAAATAAATTTAAAAAGAATGTCCATCATTCTCACTCCAATAAATTTCATTACAAATTAAATACTTAAAAAAAAGATACAGGCTACAGGTCTCTCTCTCTCTCTCTCTCACACACACACACACACACATATACACACACACAAGCTAACAAACAATGGCTCGTTATAGTCGTGTATCAGCGCAAAATGGATCTTCATTAATAATCATTTATCTAAATAAATAAATAAATAAATAAATAAATTTGGGTCATTTATTGGACGCTTTTATCCAAAGCGACTTACAAGGTGAGCACAGGGTTCATCACAACATCCCTGGAGCAATGAGGGTTAAGGGTCTTGCTCAAGGACCTACACTGGTAACCTCAGTGGGACCTGGGATTTGAACCCCCAACCTTCAGATTGATAACCCAACACCCTAACCACTGAGCTAACCTGCCCCTCAAAGAGCTTTAAATTGTTAATCTTGGCCGTTAAGTCCGTTGGGGTCCGTCATATTGCCAAATTGTTGTGTTGTCTACACTGTTGTCCTACGTAGCAACTTGGAGAACCTAGAGAATGTGGTTTCGCGCCACACGTGATTTTAAACGTACAGAGCGGCGAGGGGAGCGGCGGCGTTTAATGACGTTTGAGAGGTGGACTGCAGAACGAGTGCGCTGTGGTTCTTAATCTGTGTGGTGTTTGGACCGAAGCATGACAGTCATCACATTTTGAGTTCACTGTGCCGAGTCAGCAAATCGAACTCCGAGCCTACGAACCGCGAGGGTCCTAAAACAACATTCGATTTAACAACGTAACGGCGCAGAGTCCGAAAACATTCAACCACGAGGCCTGAGGATACAGCCATGCCTCAAGTACAAAGCCACTTTTTGCTAGAAATCCCTCGTCTTGTTATTTGCAAGCTGTTAATGGACTCATTTGCTGCCATCGCGCATCACTGCTGCCTCCGAATCTGAGCTTCAGTTACATTTACATCTCGTTTGCATTCCGTCATCTCGCCGATTCTTTTATCCAAAGTGACTCTCGAGTGAGAGGCAGAATTCTGTGAGACATTTGATGTTTAAAGGTTGGACACTCGGCACACGTTATTGTATGTGAGGATTTATGACGGTCATTAGTCTCGCAGCAAATTTACACGGCGTGCACCATTCGCACCACCAGCGCAGAGCAGCTCAGACCTGTTCTCACAAACTCAGAAGTTAAAACCATTGCATTTTGTCGATGGTTTTCAGACATGGGACAGGGCTGGGGGGGGCGGGGGGGGGGGGGGGGTAGTCCACCACGCAACACCCAGGAACTGCAACAACAGTTAAGCAGCTCATTTCAATAGAGGCCGGCTTTTTTTTTTTTTTTTTTTTTTTTTTTTTAGTGAAGATCATTTGCACATGGTGCAGGGCATCAACACGAATCCAAAATCTCTGAAAAAGTCTACAGAGGCACCGATTCCAACGTGCAACCAAAAGCAATTTGGCACTTTGCGGTTTCCCGAAGTTGGACGCTGGAGGCACAGATTTTCAGATCGGATTTGCATTTGGAAAAGTTTGCGCTTTTGAATACGAGCCGCTTTTTTAAAAACGTTTTAACGTTAAACGTTTTAACGGAGGAGCAGGTCTGAATCACTCACGCCCAGAACGATAGCACACCAACAATAAAACAACGTTAAAAAAACAAAAAACACTTGTGTGTGTTAAAGTTTAAAGTACATCTATCACTTAATCCTTTACTTGGGGCCAAGGTTTGCCACGGGGTGGGAGGTGGGAGGGGGGGGGGGGTTCCCAATGCCCATCCAGAGGAGAACGTTTTGGGCGCTGGGCAGATACACCCAGAACAGGACACTAATCCATCACTCAATCACAATGACACACAAACACACACACACACTATATGGGGCAATTTAGAGCAGCCAACTCACTTTAAAGCCATGTTTTTGGCTTTTGTTGATGGAAACCAGAGAACCCATAGAAACCCATGTGGAAACAGGGAGAACATGGTAACTCCACCCAGATTGGGATTCGAACCTGGATTCCCGGTGCCGAGAGGAGAACATGCTAAACCACTAAGCCACTAAAGTGTTTGTATAGCTGCTCATCTCTGAGGCGTTCTCTCTAAAGTGAATTTAAATGATGCGACAAAGAACAAAACCCAAAACCCGGGCTCTAAAAACCCAAAACGCATCAGAACCGAGTCAAAGCTCTAAGATGGCGTCATATCGCAGACGCCTTTATTAAACGTGACTTCCATGTGTCCCAAACTGATGGATGGGGGTCAGAGCACAGGGTCAAGAGGGATACAGCCCGCCCCCCCAGAGCAGCGAGGGTTAAGGGCCCTGCTCAAGGGCCAACATCGGCAACTTGGGGTTAAAAACCACTAACCTCAGATCAACTCCCTGCACTGAGGATCCACTACCTCCAACACAGAACCCTATGACCAGGATGACCTCACTCTCCCATCTCACACAGCTTCAACGACCATTAAGTCCACAATAGTGCGTCTTTAAGCATTTTTATTCACGAATCTGTGTGAAAGACGCAAAGGAAGCCACGGTCTGTACAGTTTAAACCTTGAGGAGGACGGGCTACAACAGTTGAGACACTACCCACTCACTGCAGTAGTAGAGAATACCTGGTGAGTATGGAGTCAGGTATCACCCGCTGCAGGTAAACATTAATTAAAAAAAAGAAAAGATGCTTATTTGGATTCAAGCTGGGAGGAGAGCTGGAGCCTATCCCGGTGGGGTTATTTTTAAATCCATCATATTTCATATTTCTTTCGCAGATAATAAAATCAAACAGGAATCTGATTTAGAAGAACTAATTACACGGCCGCTGTGCTGGCTGCACCATGAGTCAGGTTTATTTAATTAGCTCATCGGATGTGCAAATTATAGTAATACTCCTTGAGAAGCATTTATATTCATGCATGCACACACACACACACACACACACACACACACACTTGGCACCAACTTTACACATACTATACACACACATTAATAAGTGCACGAACATGCACGCAAGCACACACACTGCAAAAGCAGATGTTCAGCTTTCACACAAACGCAAAGAGGCAACTTCACACACACACACACACACACACACACACACACACACACACACACACACACACACACACACACACACACACATCCTTACACACCTGCAAAAATATACAGGGGAAATAGTGATCTGACGGCTTCCTTCGTAATTACAGGGCAGGCGTCGCCTCAGTGCCTCAGTTCTCTCATTTTCCCTTAAACCACCTGTCGGACTCCTCCCTGACATTTCTGCACTTCATCCACCGGACAGAGAATTTCTGAGAAACACTGTTTAAAAAAAAAGGAGGTGGAGCGAAGGAAGAGGAGCGAGTACGGTCCGACTGCCGAGGGTGCCGAGTTCAGAGAGAGAGAGAGAGAGAGAGAGAGAGAGAGAGAGAGAGACATTGTGGGGTGGGATTCACCATGAATGTGGTTTCTTAAATAAAAAAAATAATAATAAAAAAAAAACCACACAAACACAGGAGACACTGCTTTCCAGGCTGAGCGTCTGAACTTGCCGGTGTGACATTAGTCTCAGGGCGCACCGACATCAAGACGCATCCATCCGCATCTCACTAAAGTCACTTTGGACTTTCCAAAACCGCAGGCTAAAAATGGAAAAGTGTCGCGACTCCCAGGACCGTCGCATCTCCAGACAATAGGATCATTTAAGCCTTTGAGAACAGAGGGCTTTTAAAAGCGTCCATCATCTAACAACATCTCAGAAAAAACAAACTTTCAGGTGACTAAAAATATAAAAAATAAAACATCAGGCAAAACTTTCTTTAGAGGACCGCTTCAGCGGATACCGCACAAGAAAAATCTAATTAAAAATCACACACAGTGAACGCTGCCCTCACAGAAGCACATGGTTTGGCAAATCAAGATCTTAAAATGAAGTTCAAACGTCGTCTTTCACGAGAAATCATCAGATCTACACCATGGCTTCCAAACGGCTTTCTCTTAATGAGAGCTCAGAGAGAGACGCAGGACTCCATCACTACGTTCAATCAGAGGAACCTCCAGAACCGACCACGGAACGGCCTCACAAACACATCAACAGCCGGGACGTCCAGTGGAGAACATGCAAACTTCAAACAGAGTGCACCTGTGGCTGCACTGTGCCACTGCGGTACTGCCTTTAGTTCATTCTAACTTTCCAAATAGTTGGTCTTATAATTAATAATAATAATAATAATAATAATAATAATAATAATAATAATAATAATAATAATAAATTTTTGTGATTTAAGTCTTAAAAGACTTAAAAAAACCTCGAGGCTAGATTTGTAGGGACCCTAGAAGAAACAAGGGCTCTGAGAGTCACTGAATTTTTATAAAAACCAGATCAATGAATTCGATATGAAGATTTATTTTATACCTCACTGATAAAAAAAAAAAAAAACCTGATATAAAGTCAATGAAGTGAGACAGGACAGAGTTATAGCGCCCCCACTGCCACCTGACGTTTCTGTTTCACCAACGTGTGGCGAGTTTTCGTCCACAGTTCCGTCCCACAAATGGTTTCATGTGGAAAAAAAAAAAAAACGTTACCTTCCTTTTCATTTCTTTTTTTTTTTTTTTTTTTCTTTTCTTTTTTTTTTTCACGACCCTCACGATCTCCCGGCCTGATTTACGAAACGCAGAGTAAGACAGATGAGTAATTACACATGTCGAGATGAGAAGATAAAAAAAAAACGTAGCCGAGTTACAGCAGAGACGTCTGGGATAAATATTCTGGAGACATGAAAGCTTTGAGGTTGGAGGCAGTTGTGAGGCTTAATAAAAAAAATATATATATAATAAATAAATAAATTTAACAAAACTTGGGTTGTTTTCATAAACGAGCACGAAGGAAGTCAATTGTGCAAAAATGCTGAAAGACGGAATGCAAATCCAGAACTAAATGGTGTGTGGTGTGAACGAAATGGGACGGGCCATCGGGGAACGTCGCATGGAACGATGGAGAACGTAAAGTTACGAAAGAAGCCGCCGTCTCGCTTTCCGTTCTGCGTTTTTTCACATTCAAACAAAAACGCTTCTCTAGGTTTTCGTGGACTTCCAGTCAAACTACAGACACGTGCATCTGTCTGTATTTATTTATTGATTCCTTTCTCCGCGCTGTGGACAGATACGAGATATATTAAGGATCTCGGTCATTTCCTTGACGCCAGTGTAAATAAATGGACGCGGTTGATGCGGCTATATTTATTCTGTTTATTCGCAATGGGTTGAGGAATCTGTGCTGTTCCATTAAAGCGGGGCGAGAGGGCACTTTGGAAGCGAGCGCCGCTGAAGCCGCGGTGGAACGTGAATATCTGGTTTGACAATAGTTTGTTTTCTTTGGGACCGACCTCTTTTGTCCCTGCTCTTGTAAACTCGGAGATGATCCCAGAGATCTGAGACTGGATGCCGTCCACCTCTTTAAGCCTAAACCCTGGACCCGAGTGTGTGTGTGTGTGTGTGTGTGTGTGTGTGTGTGTGTGTGTGTTAGGTTGTTTGCGATGTGCTTGTCTCTCAGGCTCCTCCTCGGATCAGACTGATGCTGGATGTGTTAACTACACTTTGGTCAGCCTTTAAAAATAAACGTGGAGGAAAAGCGCTACATTCCTTCAGTTGGATCCACTTCGGCGGACCTCGCTCGGCACGCAACAAACACGGCGGACAAAAAGAATCCGAGCCGCTCTTATTTATTTACCCATTATCGTCAATCACGCCGACAAGTGCGCTTCACGCCAAAAAGAAAAAAAAAAAAAAAAAAACCCAATCAGTCGATCCTGGCCTCGGCGCCCTCTTCCACCCTCAACGTCAACAAACGCAATGGCACTTGTCGATCATTTTCATAGTTTCCGCCGACCTGACCGAACCTGCACCGGCGCACAGGTACAGTTCCTGCTCGACAGGTGACGTGAAAATCCTCCCGGCGCCACGCGGATCTGCGCCTGCCCTTTGTGTTCGCCAGCTTCTGGAGCGCGTACGAGCCAAACCGGGTCTTCCCAAAATCGGCGCCGGTTGTGCAATGCGTCCCAGGTGCCGGGGAACCTGCTCCGCTCAGAGCGTCCTGCAGTCAGACTGACAGGTCGACAATGCTGAGATTTACACGCATTCCTCAACCGCGGGATGGCAGACAAATTGCTCTCGACTAGACACGAGGCGAGAGCGCTTACAAAACTTTGCGCACAGGCACTTCGACCTCCTTGGGCGCCGGAGTCGCCGCCTCGCGCCTCAAAAAAAAAAAAAGAAGAAAAAAAAAAAAAAAAACAACAACGCGCTCCCTGAACCCTGTCCCGACACGCCGGACGGCCGATCGCGAGGCAGGACGCACAACCCGGCTCTCCTTCCCCCCTCGCTCCCAAAAAAATCTCTGTCTTCAATTAAGAACGCCGGCGAGTTCTCAGCCAGCCTCTCGCTCGCAGAGACAGGCGAGGAAGTGGGGAGCAGAAGACAAACACACAGGCGCATTGTTTCTAAAGCGTCCTGAGAGGCAAACTCACCCGCTCGTCTGCAGCCTCCGGCGGCCGCGGAAACTTTCCCAGCTCGAGCCGGCCTGACGGAGCGGACGGCACCGGGATAGGACGCGGCTACGTGATGACGGTCTGAATCCCTTACGCTGCGGAGGCAGAACACACACCAACTCACCAACTCATTTCTCTTTCTTTCCTTCTTCCCTTTTGCCCTCCCTCTCTCTCTCGCTCTCTCTCTCTCTGGTTTCTTCCTCCCTCTCTTTCCACACACACACACACACACACACACTCTCTCTCTCTCACACACACACACACACACTCTCTCTCAGCTCTCGGTGAGAAATAATTACGCTCGGTGAATCATAAATGGGTCACGTGACCCAGCACTTTAAATAAACGTTGCCTTTTTTTTTTTTTTTAATGAGATGGAACAGAACGGGGCTCACATTTCTTGCCTTTCTTTCTCTTTCTGGCTTTTTTCTCACCCCCCCCCAGCTCCAGCTCCCCCCAAGCCCGACCACCCACCCCCCCCTCCCTCTGTCTGCCTTGTTTTCTTCACCTCATTCTCCCTCTGTTGGAGAAACTGACAAACACTGAACAATGGCTGATTTTCAGATGGCAATAAGGAACTCATTTAGAAGTGCTGCGCAGAGTCAGGGCTGAGTGAAGCCTCGGGGTGTTCCTCCTCCCGCCCCTCCCTCCCTCCACCCCTCCGTCGCACCATTCCGACATAGTCTTCCTCCCGAAATACGCCGGCTCCGAGCAGCATATCCTGCTGAGAAAACCCGGGGGCTTAAACCTGCGGGGTCTGCTGTGTATTATTATACAATATGTTGAACATGTGGGGATTAGGAGGAAATGGAACGGTTATTGTAATTGAGGACATTGTAAAAATAAGTACTGGAGGAACTGGAGTTACCCTTCGGAAAAAAAAAAAAAAAAAAAAAAAAAAAAATTGTTATTCCACACGAGGCACTGAAGACGAGAATCCCATTGGTTCAATCTCGACTGACGAAATCGCAAGTCGCCAAACTAATTCAGAGCCTCTTGGGATTTTGTTGCTTGAAGACAAATCCGGACCCGTTTCCGTGCTCTGTGTGGTTTGCATGTTCTCCTCATGTCTGCATGGGTTTTCTCTGGGGGGAAGGGGGTGCTCAGAGTTTCTCCCACTGCCCAAAGACTCGCATGTCTGACGAACAGGGGAGACGAAATTGCCCGAGGTTTGAGTGTGTTACTGTGATACAAAGCCACTCTGTTGCAGCCTCCTGGAGAATACAGCCGGCATTGTCCCGCTCAGAGAGACGCCCACTCTTCAGGTAAAGACACTGTCTTAATTCAGGATCAGGCTCCCAAACTTCCCAGCGGACCTCGCCATGTCACATGCGAAGGACATGATGCACTGACATACCATGACAGACGCTGGCTTTTGCGTCTTTAAATGAGAACTAACAACTAGATAATAATTACATAAGTTACATATACAGAGAAATCTCAGTCTTCATTGACTCAGATATTAGACGATCCAGCGGAAACCCATGCGGACACAGAGAGAACGTGTAAACTCCGCCCAGACCAGGATTCAAACCTTGATCGGTGCTGAGAGAACATGCTAACCACAAGGCCACCATGCCACTATATAAATATTCATTCATTCATTATCTTACGCTTTATCTTATATTAGGGTCGCGGTGGGGTTCCCCATGCCCATCCATGGGAGAACGTTTCGAGTGCTGGGCAGAGACACCCAAGACAGGACGCCAATCTATCGCTGGGCACACACTCACTCACACAAACACACTCTATATTGGGGTAATTTGGAGAACTCAATTGACTTGATCCATGTTTTTGGACTGTGGGGGAAACCGGAGGACCCGGAGGAAACCCACGCAGACACGGGGAGAACATGGAAACTCCACCCAGATGGGGATTCGAACCGGGAACCCCTAGCGCTGAGAGGAGAACGTGCTAAACCACTAAGCCACAGTGCCGCCACTGTATAAATACTGTATATATCATTTCTTTGCTCTGTTTTCAGACTTCTCTCTTTGGTTTGTATTTCAGTTTCTAAAAAGAACGAAATGAACTTAAATGGAAATAGAAAGCTCAATCTTCATGGGATTAATAACCTAAACTGAGGTTCTGCCATTAATCAGACAATATGTGAGACCAATAAGCGCAAACCTCCTAAAACCTGCTGTTTTTTTTTTTTTTTACAACCAATTGCTTTGGAGTTAAGACTCCAAAAGCCACCAGGTCTCTTTCTTTAGTGGAGATTTGAACCGAGAACGATCTTACGTTCTGATGTTGCTCGATGGGTCATGTTGTGAGCAAACCATGACTTCAAGATTAACGATCAGAGAAGATGCTCAGCGCAAACAGAACATAAATCTAACCGCAGAGCCATCTGCACCGAGCGGGACAGAAAAACCTACCAAAGCTCCACAGCTCGGAAAGTGCGAGTCAGCCAATGAGAAGAATGAGATAAACATTTGGTCGAAGTACATGTTCCATTTCCATCCGAGTGATGCGACAACGCTGGAAATAACTTCAGAACAGCAGACCGGGGGGGGGGGCGCTGTGGAGCTGATGGGGTTCGGCGGAATCCAGGTGGGAAGAAAAGGAGTCCTACCTTAAAAATCCAAAACCACACGGCACTTACTGCAAATCCCAAAACTCTGAGCTGTGAATGCCCCACTGTTCGAAGCCGCTCTCGAGGACACACCCATGGACGTTCTGCTCGCTCAGCGAAATGATCACAAAGATAGAAATGTCGAGAAAGCCGTCAGACCATCAAACCGACACGATGGAAACCACGCCGGAGAGACGAGTCCGAGAGAGACGAGTCGGGAGCGACGGAGACGCCTCGCGGTTTCATTAAAACGTCGTGATGTTTAACTCGAGTGGGAACTTTCTGATTGATGAGTCCCGACCCGCCACGGCGAGCGGTGATTCAGGGGCTTTTAATTGCCATTAATTAAAAATGAGCATTAGAAATGTCTCACTGTCCCATTACGGTGTTAATTAATCCGCCGTTTTTAAACAATATCAGCCGCTTAAAACAGAAAGGACGGCTCAGTTCATGCTTTCTCGGTCAGATTAATGAGGTGGACAAATTTCGGACACAGTTCACGAGACATCCAGCCCTTTAAATATCAGCCCTAACACGGAGACGTTTCGTCTCTCTTTCGGAGGTGACAGCGAGTACAGGAAGTCCCCGCCGAGATGGCAGCGAGGGTGTGTCGGCGTCTATGGCACTGTGTGCATGAGATCATATGGTTTAGATCTGCGCTGGGTGTAGATTGTGTTATTCGCGCTGTTTGCGGTTCTGGGTGTATGCCCTGTTCCTGAATCTGATGTTCTGAAATGACTCCGGTTAAAACCCAAAACCTCACTGTGGAGACACACCTTAACAAGTTCCCCTTTCTCGGTGCCAGTCCTCACGGACCCGTTTCGCAGCGCCAGCCGGTGTGGGCAGCGAGGGCTGCTGCATGTACGCCGCGCGCCAGGCTGGACGACCCGAGATGACCTTTGTTTCGAAGCTGCCGGATGATCGATGACTTGGGAGCGGAGGACTTCGTTTTTAGGAGCGTCTTTGGAGAGAGATCACGGAAAACACGGAGCGTCTCTTTCAGACCTAAAGAATTCAATCAACCATTTCCTTTAGGAAACATCCCCCCCCCCCCCCCCCCCCCCCCGAGCCCGAACCACCAAAACGTATGGACAGGTAGCAGGTTAAGAGACTGACGTGAAGTTCCTCAAAGAACCTCGCTTTACATATCAAACAAAACAACGAAATCCCGGACCTGCTGTCCAACAGGAGGCTCACATTCACACTCATGTCTTTTCTTCAGGTTATGGAAATCACCTGCATGAAGGTTGACGTCTCATGTGCACAGCTTCCAAGCTTCAGAGCAGCGTCTGTTTGACGGGAGGGAACTCGCTTTCAGGTCTGGAAAAAAAAACAAAAAAAATACAAGACAGAATGTCTCAGCTAAAACGAAATTTTAAAAAAAATACAGAATTTTGATCGAGCATACGTGAAGCTTCACGTGGTTCGAAAACGTTTGTTTTAATAATAATAAGCCATATTTTTCACATTCCCCATCAAGAATTCAATTAAAAACACTTTTTTAGCTACTGATGTAACAAGCTGATGATTCCATCAACCATCAGAACACCGATTCACACAGTGGCATGGTTGTTGGTGCCAGGTGGGTGGGTTTAAACATTGGGATTCCCGTGCACTGACGTGTCTACGCCGTACTTTAAATATTACGATAAAATGAGAAAGAACAAACATGACCCTCACTTCAGTGTAAGCAATTGATTTTTATATTTAATCCCACACCCCGTCATCGCATCTTATTCTAACGATTTTCAGGAATAAATGAAGGTGATGGTTCTCTTAAAGCTGTGGTTTTATCTAAATCAGCCAAACCCTTTAGACAACCCTTTCAGGACATATAATATTACTAACTCTTGTTAATTATAAATATTACGAATTAAAGGTGTATTTCTAAAATAATGGTTTTAAAGTTTGCTGGTTCTGGACTTTATAGTTGGGTGATTCCTTTTTTCTGTAAAACATAATGAGATTTTAATGAATCAGTTTAAATTAATTCTAGTGGGCCGATGAAAATTTTATGTCTAAAACAATTACACACAAGAGAATGGCATCGGCCTCCCTGCCCAAATCATCACAAAACAGATTAAAGGAAACTAAACGGGTGTGGTTGCACAGTGGCGAGGGTGCTGGGATATCAATCCGAAGGTTGTGGGTTCAAAGTGACCAGTGTGGGTCCTTAACCCTCATTGCTCCAGGGGTGCCGTATGTAACCCGGTGTTCTGACCCCAACCGAGTTGGAATACTTGTAAGTCTTTGGATAAAAAGTGTCTACAAAAAAATTTTTTACTTAAAAAATAAAAGTTTAAAAAAAAAAAAAAAAAAGTATGTAAAGAAATTTTTAACTACAGAATTTCTGCTGCACTTCAAACAGTTAGCAGCAAAACTCTGAACACGAGCTTCATTAAAAGCTTTTACAGTTTTGTTGACATAGGCCGGGGAGATTAAGATCAAATGTCAGAGACGGCATTTAACATAATACTTCAAAAATAGAGTCGCGCCGGGGGGGGAAAGCAAAGGTGATCAAAGCTACAGGGAAATGCTTAAACAGACGAGAGGGAAAAAAAAAAAGATAAATAAATAAAATAAAAAAAAGATTTATTTCCTGGGAGTTTAAGTTAAAAAAAAAATACAAAAAAAAAAAAAAATAATCAAAACATTTTACAACAAAGCATCAAACTAAAAGAAAAAAATGAATCTAATCAACCAGGTTAAACTACAAGAAGAGTTTCTTTAAACCCCCAACGTGATTTGTGTCAAACAGCATGTTTCCTGTCGGAGTGGATTTCTGAAAAAGACAAAAGCCTCGACTGCAGCTCCGAGTTGGATGTAATGAGATACCTGTGATCTACATCAACGCCTTTCACAGATGATCTCCAAACCATGACGAGGTGCGGCGGCGTTTTAAAACCATGAAGACGCGCGAGCAAAACGTTTCTATTGTAAACTCATTCATTCATTATCTCCCGCTTTATCCTCTATTAGGGTCGCGGTGGGGTTCCCCATGCCCATCCAGGGGAGAACGTCTCGGGCGCTGGGCAGATAGACCCAGGACAGGGCGCCAATCCATCGCTGGGCACACACTCACTCACACACACAGACACACTCTATATGGGGCAATTTTTTGAGAATTCAATCGACTTGATCCATGTTTTTGGACTGTGGGAGGAAACCGGAGAACCCGGAGGAAACCCACGCAGACACGGGGAGAACATGGAAACTCCACCCAGATGGGGATTCGAACCAGGAATCCCTAGCGCTGAGAGGAGAACATGCTAACCATTAAGCCACCGTGCCACTCTATTGTAAACTCATTCATTCATTATCTCCCGCTTTATCCTCTATTAGGGTCGCGGTGGGGTTCCCCATGCCCATCCAGGGGAGAACGTCTCGGGCGCTGGGCAGATAGACCCAGGACAGGGCGCCAATCCATCGCTGGGCACACACTCACACACACACACAGACACACTCTATATGGGGCAATTTTTTGAGAATTCAATCGACTTGATCCATGTTTTTGGACTGTGGGAGGAAACCGGAGAACCCGGAGGAAACCCACGCAGACACGGGGAGAACATGGAAACTCCACCCAGATGGGGATTCGAACCAGGAATCCCTAGCGCTGAGAGGAGAACGTGCTAACCATTAAGCCACCGTGCCACTCTATTGTAAACTAATCATTTTATTTTCAAACGCCACCTTTATTTGCCTTCGATATTAAAGACCTCAAATCGGTCGGCGGTGGCGTCGTCGTGGTTACCGTGTTGGACTGTTGTCTGCGCGACTGAAGGTTACAGTGCCAGCTTTGTGAAGTACCACTGTGTGGCAATTGAGCAAGAACTCCTTCCAAGTTCCTCAAATTGTGTTTACGCTCTAGTCACCCAGGATGAGGGTGTACGAGCTTAATGACGTAAACTTTAGGTTGGGTATGAACTGAACCGCAGGGATGTTGGTTTCAGTTAACGATCAGTATTTAGTAACAACAGGAAGAAGCATATCAATTTTATAAAGTGTCTCCTAACAGAATATTACGTTTAAATTATAAATCATATTCAGGTTCTGGACGGCACAGTGGCTTAGTGGTTTAGCACGTTCGCCTCTCAGCGCTAGGGATTCCCGGTTCGAATCCCCATCTGGGTGGAGTTTCCATGTTCTCCCCGTGTCCGCGTGGATTTCCTCCGGGTTCTCTGGTTTCCTCCCACAGCCCAAAAACATGGATCAAGTCAATTGAATTCTCAAAATTGCCCCATATAGAGTGTGTGTGTGAGTGAGTGTGTGCCCAGCGATGGATTGGCGTCCTGTCCTGGGTGTATCTGCCCAGCGCCCGAAACGTTCTCCCCTGGATGGGCATGGGGAACCCCCCCCTCCCCGCGACCCTAATAGAGGATAAAAGTGGGAGATAATGAATGAATATTCAGGTTCTCCAGGTAAGGAACCTCAGTACCATGACAGATGACGGTGTTTGTCTCAAAAGTCTCGAGAGTCCACGCCGTTGCTGACAAACTAAACTAAACTAAACGAACACATTTAACCACAGCAGTTCTAATGGAACGTCCAGAACACGAGGTGACCTCAGGCCCAACAAATGTTTTGGGTTTTACACTCCAGATTTATTCTTGATCTTCCCCTTAATCCTATACTGGGGTCAAGGGGGTTCCCCATGCCCATCCAGGAAAGAGGGTTTTAGGGAGATACACCCAGGACAGGGCATTTGGCTCAAAAATACTAAAGTTCTTTCTGAATTTATGAGCAAAAATCTGTTTTTTAAGCATTTCTTTTATTTAAGTACCTGAAAACTCAATGGGTCACAAATTCTTCTTTGCAATACGTTAAAAAAAAAGTCCCGAATTTTTCTAAACAGAGCTGAATAAGCAGCAGAGCTACAAGACTGTATGCTCAGGACAAATGCTCAGGAGTGTAGACTTTAAATCAACTTTAACATGTTCTCCAACAGTCACCTGTAATGCAGCATTTCATCAGGTGCACCTCTTCTATAGAAGACTTTCTGGAACATGACGCACATTAAACTAAAAAAAATAAGAAGAAGAAATAAATAATTATTATTTTTTTTAAATATTTAAAGATTTACAGAACACAGCTGAAATAAAGACACCATGATGATTTTCTAACAATTCACGTCTTACGTGTTTTTTTTTTTTTTTTTTTTTCTTTTGCACTGCCCTATATAGGAGTTGAACACATGATGACAGGGAAACCACAGCGAAGTTGGCATCAGAACGTAGTAAACAGGAAATGTTCAACCTAGCCACATTTCACAGTCAGACCTGAGGCTGAAAAATGTGTTGCCGCAACATCACATCTTGTGTGTGTGTGTGTGTGTGTGTGTGTGTGTGTTTGTTTGTGTAGTCAGAACTTGGTGTGTATACCTGAGCTTAAACCAATAATAGAATACAATATAATCAATCGGTTTATAAAAGAGAACTAACGAAGCTTTGCGCTGACGACAGGAAAAGGAAATAGCAGTACTGAATTACATGAGGTCATTTTATCCAAACGCCTGGGAGCTAAAGGTCAGCCATGACACGGCCCTCCTGGAGCCATGAGGGTTAAGGGTCCTGCTTAAGGGCCACATGGGTAACTCTTTGGTGGACTTGTGGTTGGAGGCCCCAAACTTCTGACATCCCAACACCCCAATCAGTAAACTACCACAGGCAACCCATGTACCGAGTTTTAATTCATTCATTCATTCATTATCTCCCGCTTTATCCTCTATTAGGGTGGCGGTGGGGTTCACCATGCCCATCCAGGGGAGAACGTCTCGGGCGCTGGGCAGATAGACCCAGGACAGGGGGCCAATCCATCGCTGGGCACACACTCACTCACACAGACACACTCTATATGGGGCAATTTTGAGAATTCAATTGACTTGATCCATGTTTTTGGACTGTGGGAGGAAACCGGAGAACCTGGAGGAAACCCACGCAGACACGGGGAGAACATGGAAACTCCACCCAGATGGGGATTCGAACCGGGAATCCCTAGCGCTGAGAGGCAAACGTGCTAAACCACTAAACCACCTGAGTTTTAATTCAATTAGTTAATTTTTTTAGCTGCTGGAGCTTATCCCGATCCTCTCTGCTCAGAGGGAAGTCCACGATATACACAGAGTCTTGAATTCAATCGTACTGAAACACCCAGAGCATCCAGAACGTCAGGTATGACCTTCAGTGCCCAACCTCCCAACACCGTTTTCGGTGGAAGGGTACCAATTTCCACGGACTCACTTAAATCATATAAAAAAGCTATTTTCTGAGAGGGTGTTTGCGGCGTGAGGGGCAAATGAAACCCCATGTTGCATCAACCTGGCTGCCTAATAAATATTAAAGTGTCCAAATACGTACAGGATCCCAGACACCATTCTGAAATGAGCATCTGCAGCCCACAGTGCTATCCCATGATTCAACTCAAGCTGAATCATGTGATCAAGCTGGAGGAGAAAATAATGGGAGAAAGTGACGAGCGCACTGTTTATGAGTGGAAACAAAATACGACGGAAATAAACCTTAAAAATTAAGAAAAAAAATGTGTTCGTTACATGGCGGACGCCCCCCCCCCCCCCCCCGTCGGCGGTGGCATGGTTATTACACACCGTCTCGTCGCTGACAGCTTGAAGCTGAAGATTTTAATTTCTCTTGAAAGTTAAGATCATTCATTCATCCATTATCTCCCGCTTTATCATCTATTAGGGTCGCGGTGGGGTTCCCCATGCCCATCCAGGGGAGAACGTCTCAGGCGCTGGGCAGATAGACCCAGGACAGGGCACCAATCCATCGCTGGGCACACACTCACACACTCAAACACACTCTATATGGGGCAATTTGGAGAATTCAATTCACTTGATCCATGTTTTTGGACTGTGGGAGGAAACCGGAGAACCCGGAGGAAACCCACGCAGACACGGAGAGAACATGGAAACTCCACCCAGATGGGGATTCGAACCGGGAATCCCTAGCGCTGAGAGGAGAACGTGCTAAACCACTAAGCCACCGTGCCGCCACTGTATAAATACTGTATATATCATTTCTTTGCTCTGTTTTCAGACTTCTCTCTTTGGTTTGTATTTCAGTTTCTAAAAAGAACGAAATGAACTTAAATGGAAATAGAGAGAAACCGGAGAACCCGGAGGAAACCCACGCAGACACGGGGAGAACATGGAAACTCTACCCAGATGGGGATTCGAACCGGGAATCCCTAGCGCTGAGAGGAGAACGTGCTGAACCACTAAACCACCGTGCCGCCAAGTTAAGATCAATTTTAAAATATGGTGAGAGGTTTGTATGCGTCGTCTTCACGTCCACGAGCAAGTGTCCCCATCGATGTGAGTGAGCGAGCGAGCGAGCGAGCGAGCGAGTGAGTGAGTGAGTGAGTGTCAGTAGCAGGCGAGCAGTGGAAAGGTCAGGGGTTAGTAGTGTTTGTGTTTCGGAGTCAGTGGAGTGTGCTAGAGGCCGAGATTTATGGTCCATGTGTCGGAGAGACGGCCGAGTGCAGGATAATGAAGACAGATCAGAGCGCTATCTCCACCCCCCACTGTGAGTGTGTGTGTCCAACTCTACCTCAGACACTTCTGGAGAATGGATGTTTCTGTCCCACCCGCGTGATGGGCAACCCTTTGTTTCTGCCGTCTTCCTGTCTCTCTGCGGCCGTCTCCGGAGACTCTTCCTCCAACCGTCTCCGATACGGTACGTTTGGAAGCCGTCTCAAAATAAGAACATCAATTATTCATTATGAAAAACATTCTCATATTTAAAATGACCAGTATTCCTGAAATCGCCATGTCAGCAGCTTTATTCTAATGTCAATTCATAAATTGTGTCAATATTGCAAACGATCAAATAGAGAAGCAGGGCAGACGTGTTTTGCATTTTAATAAAACATACATTATAATTATCAAGACAGGTTTTCATGACATTTGGAGAACAGATGGGTAATTTTGCAGATTCTCCACCATTATTAAAGATATTCTAAAGCACCACTAACCAAAATGA
Source organism: Corydoras sp. C115 (assembly GCA_019802505.1). NCBI lineage: Eukaryota > Metazoa > Chordata > Actinopteri > Siluriformes > Callichthyidae > Corydoras > Corydoras sp. C115. Next base: position 420,836 of record JAFMOC010000056.1, on the reverse strand, counting down.
GTTTTAGTAAATGACTCGCTGGGGCGGCACGGTGGTTTAGTGGTTTAGCACGTTCTCCTCTCAGCACTAGGGATTCCCGGTTCAAATCCCCATCTGGGTGGAGTTTCCATGTTCTCCCCGTGTCCGCGTGGGTTTCCTCCGGGTTCTCCGGTTTCCTCCCACAGTCCAAAAAACATGGATCAAGTCAATTGAATTCTCCAAATTGCCCCATATAGAGTGCGTCTGTGTGAGTGAGTGTGTGCCCAGCGATGGATTGGCACCCTGTCCTGGGTCTATCTGCCCAGCGCCCGAAACGTTCTCCCCTGGATGGACATGGGGAACACCCCCCCCCCCCCCCCCCCCCCGACCCTAATAGAGGATAAAGCGGGAGATAATTAATGAATGAATGAATGAAATGACTTGCTAATTGGATGTTAACGCATTTCTCTTTCAGGCGACACGGTGGCGTCGTGGTCAGTACGTCCGCCTCTGGGTGAAGCTTCCATGTTCTCCCTGTGTCCATGTGAGTTTCCTCCCACAGCCCAAAAACATAGATTCAAGGTAAATTGGCAGCTCTAAATTGCCCCTATATAGTGTATGTGTAAGTGTGTGCCCAGTGATAGTCCCTAGTATAGAAAGATAATGAGATGAGACTTTTCTCTTTTGCAAGTGCTCTGAATACACTATTTGAACAATTAAACGTTGATGAGCGGTACAGCTCAGCCTTCTCATCAGTTCCTCAGTTACATGAGAACATGAGAACATGGAGGTAAAATACACGTCCTCTTTATTAATTCCAAACTGGAGATGATGTAGATATTTGAGGTCTGAATATATAAGTGTTAACTCACCGTCTCAGAGTTGTGGAATTACCCCAACAGAAGAGAGCGAATCTCACACGGCTATTTGGCTGCGTCGATAACGATGCAAAGCAATCGTATAAATGTGAAACATTATGCCATCATCAAACGCATGACATCATCCTTGCATTAAATAATCATTAAAAAAAAAAAAACCTAAACTTTTCGTCATTTGGCCAAGGATTTGGTTGAAAACAGAATCCACGGCATAAAAAATAAACAGTCAGCTCACATCTTTAAAGTATCAAGACGGGAAGGCGGTGGGGGGGGGGGCGGTGGAGGGGGGGGTGAATGATGGTTAGGAGATAAAGTTTCAGCACGGTCACAGCATCTGCCGTTTCACTACTAATATGTTTGTTAGGTTAATGTCATTATCACCATGTGAGCTAAAAGGGGTTCGAGTCAATAACCCCTGCTGTTAGGCTGGAACGTGCGTCGCATCCAGAAAAGACTGAGCTCTAGATCTAGAACACAGGCTCTAGAACTAGTTTAAACACACAGGCTACTTAATAACTGCCAATTCACCCATCAGCATCATTCAAAGTTTTATATACATACACACACACACACACACACACACACACATACAAACACACACATATGTATATGTATATATATATATATATATATATATATATATATATATATATATATATACACATACATACATATATACATAAATATATAAATGTGTATATATAATGTGTATATATAATGTATATATATATATATATATATATATATATATATATATATATATATATATATATATATATATATATAAATAAATACACATACATACATATATACATAAATATATAAACACACATACATATAGTATATACATACACATTACACATTAAACAGCGAGTCGATCACGTAGGTGCCGCCTTAAACACAAGTGTTCAAGAGTCAGTGATCCAAACAGGAACCAACCAAAGGGTCTGCAGGAACCTTCGAAGAAACTGGAGAGATCTGCAGGTGAGATGGATGAAAGCCGTGTTCAGGACAATTGCTTCAGACACTTAAAGCCAAAATTTATGAGAAAACTTTATAAAAAAAAAATAAAAAAAATTCAACATGAAGGACGGATGGAACAGGAGGCTTTTCTTCAGAACAGTCCAAACCGCTGCAGGTTTGTGGAACATGTTACTTGGGATGAAGGTAAACTTTCCACAAAACAAAATCTCCACAAATGATCTAAAATGGCAGACAGCTGTTACTGCAGCACAAAAAAAAAAAAAAAAAAAAAAAAAAGTGGCGAGCAAGCTTTCCTGCAGGGGGTTAATTGGGCAGTTTTTAGGGGGTGATTTAATGGTAAACAAGCCAGTTTAGTTTATATTATTATTTATGAATCTAATCCAACAGACTTCAGAGGTTCAGGGCAGTAAACCTTTCACAGCCTGTTTTCGTCTCTTTCTAATTTAATGCAAAAAAAAAAAAAAAAAAAAAAAAAAAAAAAAGAAGGGAGGGAGGGAAAAAAATAAAATAAATAAATAACAGGCAGCGTGTAAAAAAAAAAAAAAAAAAAAAAAGGGGGACGGAGACTGAAAGGTTTTAATTGAGGGCAAGTCGCCTGTAATGATCTCACTATTTCCCTCCATTTAAATTAATGTCATGTGAAGCTCTGTGCCACACGAAGAGATGCAGAGGACATGGGGCAGGCGTGCATGGCCAACCTCATGGGTACACACACACACACACACACACACACACACACACTGTTGCACTCGCCGACCCACTGCTTTCCCTCCGTCTCTCACACCACATAAAATGGCAGTTTCACTTTCAAAGTGTAACGTTCATGTTGGGAAATGAAGGCGCTCATTCATACCACTTGGCAAAACGTCCACGTTTAGACTCCAACTGTCACAAAGTAAAAACATACATACATACCAGAATCTCACAGAGGAGGCTTTGGGGATCAGCCCTGAAAGAAGAAAAGTCCATTTATTACACGTACCACAAACGGGGGTTCATGTTCAGGACCGTTTTCTTAAAGTCCAGGCGGGATGACAATATAACACCAAAAACTGCTAAACACTTCTTCCAGTACGGAACACCAACATCTAGGTGCGTTCTAGTTCCAACCATTTAAAATTTTTCCACTTCTTACACTTTAAAATGTCAAGTACAGTCGTCTATTTTTTTTTTAAGCATCCATTCACATCAGCATTCCCCCCTTAAGTACCTAAAATCTGATGTTTTGCCCCAACGCGATTTGGATTGTAAAAATGTAGTAGATAATTATAGATAGTAAATTGGCTGCATGTCTAAGCATGTACCTGTTCCTGCCCGAATATAAGATATCTTATGAGCTGTCTGGTCATTAAACACTTCCCTGAAGAAAAAAAAAAGAAAAGAAAACAGAACACATAAAAAAAATGAGCATTAAAAAAACCAATGTGGCAGGAAGCTGAAGTTTGTAATAATAAAAATAGAAACTATAGAGACTACAGCTTTATCTGTGCTCCTCACCTCAGCAAACATAAGCCAGTCTATTGTCATGTCTTTTTTTACCACCGTGTCGAGCTGCTATAAGTAGAACAGACACCTCAGTGTCACTGCTGGACTCAGAATAACCCACCAACCAAAGACATTCAGACACCAGAGTCCAGTAAACAGGGTCCTGTGAGCAGTGATGAGTTTGAGGACGAGGAACTTACACCGCGCATAACAGACGGACACGACTCTGAGCTACATCAACAACATGAAGTGATGAGTGAGATCTCTCCACCGACGTGCACGGGGAGTGGAAACTGCACTGTGGGTGTTAATGAAAATCAAACCCCAATCAAATAACGGGCATCCATCAAAGAACGGACTACAGGCTGTAATAAGAATTACAACTTATATCCATACAGCTGCATATTCAGCCGTAGCATTGTAACACATCGCAGAGCGCTTCACATTCATATCAGTGAGCGATCAACACGACTTAAACCATAACATTCAGATTAATGTGAACAGGGAGTCGATTCCTGATCAACACTAAACCTTATAAGCAAACTGCTTAAGTTTTGATTTTTGATTCACTTTAAAAACCGGAGATTACGGGTGAAAGAATTTTGTTATTTTATATATATATATATATATACAGTATATATATATATACACAGGCGGCACGGTGGCTTAGTGGTTAGCACGTTCGCCTCTCAGCTCTAGGGATTATAGTTCGACTCCCCATCTGGGTGGAGTTTGCATGTCCTCCCCGTATTCCGCGTGGGTTTCCATCCGGTTCTCCGGTTTCCTCCCACAGTCATTCAAAAACATGGATCATTCAATTGAGTTCTCCAAATTGCCCCATATTAGGTGTCGTGTGAGTGAGTGTGTGCCCATGCCCATGGGGGATTGAACGTTCCTGGCCTGGGCAGATAGACCAGCGCCCAAACGTTCTCGCTGGTGGGCACACACCCACCACGACCTCTACATAGAGGGCAAAGCGGAGATAATGAATGAATATATGATACACAAAAAGTGTGTTTGTACTGTATGTATGAAATATATAACCCGGATATATATAACCCACGCGGACACGGGGAGAAAAAATATGGAAACTCCACACTATATGGGGATTCGAACCGGGAACCCCTAGCGCTGAGAGGCGAACGTATAATATACCGTGCCGCCCATATATATATATATATATATATGTGTGTGTGTGTGTGTGTGTGTGTGTGTGTGTGTGTGTGTGTGTGTGTGTGCATATATCAACTTGTAAACCTACTGCTCCTCTGGCTGTTTTTCTTTTGGCAGCGTTGCTCATTAAAGGTTTGGGATTTTTGGAGCCCGCTCTCTGTTATGGATCCAGCTGGTGACTCCGGTGGCTCTGTGTGGAGTTAAAAGCGGGGACCGGGGGTGGGGGGGGGGGATGTGGGGGCCCTCGCTCTCCAAACTCCAGCACTTTCCACTAATTCATCAGCGTGCCAACAAGCACACGAAGCTCGCCACACTCTGTTTATTCCCAAACATGTGTCTCCAATGAAAAGTGAATGTCTCTCCTGTTTCTGGACTAAATCTACTTTCCTTACAGTCAGCCATGATGTCACTGTGAACCCTCTCTGAACTCACCTCCGTCCCAAAAAAAAAAAAAAAAAAAAAACCCTCTCATTTGCTCTCCTCTCTCAGCCTCCAAGCTTTTTTTTTTTCCACCTCTCCCTCTCCGGCTGCCTCCCTTCTCTCGCATGAACTCTCTCTCGTTCTCTTTTCTCGTTTCATGTCGTTTGTTGTTTTTCTCTCTCTCTCTCTCTCTCGGGCCTCGGCCTTCGTCGTTACCCGCCAACCTCCGCCGCGCGTGCGCACTCGGGCGCCGCGCCCTCGCGCTAATTGAATCACCGCACGTGAGGTGCGCTGCCAAAAGTACCAGGATGTTCTGATTAAAGCTGCACTTTGTTAAAGCGGGGTGAACTGAGACGGGGGGGGGGGGGGGCAAACCACTAAATAGGGGGGGGGGGGGTGGGGGGGGGGAGGGCAGAGAGGAGAAGAAAAGACGAGCGAGTGAGGAGGAGGAGGAGGAGGAGGGGGGGGGGGGGGCTCCACATGTGGAAGTGATTCTGTAATTACGGCAAATCTGCGAGTGCCAGAGGAAAGGTCGTCTTTTCCATGCCGCCTCCTCCTCCTCCTCCTCCTCCTCCTCCTCCTCCTCCTCCTCCTCCTCCGGCTCGGCAAATAAAACTCCCCCTTGTGTAAGTGGAGGAACGGCAGGTTGTCCGGCCGCCGCGTCCACGCTGCAGAATGAGAGCGGCGCTTTGTTCGGACCCGCGGACGCTTTTTAAAGCAGCAGGCGATTTAACAAGATGCTGGTGATTACCCCCCCCCTCCTCCACTCAACCCCCCCATCCCTCCAGAAGCCGTAAATCACCGGCACCGAGGCCGAGCCTCTAATTAAAAACACAACACCGGGTTATGAGAACACCGAGCGAAGGTAGCAGCACCTCTGAGTTCCAACAGATTCGATTGTTTGTCTCTTAGAAAAAAAAAAAAGAAAAAAAAACCCTGAAGCTGTAAATAGAGACTCACATGATCATAAAACACTGAAACAAACACGCTTATATGCTGTTAGATTCCTCTCAGAAATGTCTAAAGTGTATTTAGAGGTTTTGGGACTAAATGAGACTTAAAGTGCATGACAAACATTTTCAAATAATTTATATTAATTTATTATATCACCAAATCTATACAGACACCCCTCCCAACAGGATTTTTTAACTATAAAGTTGTTCATAGTGACAGCACAGCACACAAGGACCAACTAGAAAGGAAAGTTTGTGAACAATCATTAAGTTGGCTTTGAAGGGCTGACTGCAGCAAAAAAAAAAAATAAAAAAAAAAAACGACTAAACGAGCCAAAAAAAAACCCTGATTTAAAAAAACTATATATATATATATATATATATATGGTGGCACAGTGGCTTAGTGGTTGGCACGTTCTCCTCTCAGCGCTAGGGATTCCCGGTTCGAATCCCCATCTGAGTGGAGTTTCCATGTTCTCCCCGTGTCCGCGTGGGTTTCCTCCGGGTTCTCCGGTTTCCTTCCACAGTCCAAAAACATGGATCAAGTCAATTGAATTCTCAAAAATTGCCCCATATAGAGTGTGTCTGTGAGTGAGTGTGTGCCCAGCGATGGATTGGCGCCCTGTCCTGGGTCTATCTGCCCAGCGCCCGAGACATTCTCCCCTGGATGGGCATGGGGAACCCCACCACGACCCTAATATTGGATAAAGCAGGAGATAATGAATGAATGAATATATATATATATATAACAACAATATATATATATATATATATATATAAATGTGGAGAACATGCCAAACTTTCAAACGTTGACAGCAGCTAACTAAATGGATAACCAAGAAAAAAAAAAGAAAAGAAGAAATAAAAACCTGTAAAGTTTGAAATTCAAAAAATGCTTATGTGGAGAACATACCAAACATCCCAAGTGGCTAACCAAAAGGATAAGCAAAAAAAAAAATCCTGTACAGTTGTTTGAAATTTAAAAATAAACTTGAAGAAAAAGAAGTTGTCTCTCTCAAGCCAAATTAAATAAATGCTTTCTACTTTGTGGCAAATCAGTCAAATCAATCAAATCAGTCTTAAATGTCTCTAATGAAGGTTTTTTCATTTTTTAAAGGTCCAAACTCAACTTTTTTTAATAAAATTGTAAAAGCAGTATTTCATTAGGATTTGGGTAACGCTTGTTTAAGGTGATGTTTGAGTTTTAGGACACGATGTTCTTTTTTATAGAGGTCTACCGAAATGTTTTGTCTGATTTCCCCACTGCTTTTATGATCCCAGGAGCACCGTGGTTAAAGCCAACACTATACATGCCCTTTCTGGAGCATAGACATTTTCTATTGTGTTCTTCAGCTGTTCTCTGTTTGAACTTTGCAGGACATTCGCTTTCAGCACGAGCAGCAACTGCACTGAATATTTTCCAGTTCTTTGGTTGTTTTCGAATATTTTTAAACAGAATTCTCCTTAAAAGACAATAAACAATAATGCTTTCGTTTTTTCAGAAGACATTTAAAAGCAATCAAACTGTTTTCAGCATTTTTACTCACATTTGATCTGCAAACACAGAAAAAAAAACATTCATTCATCCATTATCTCCCGCTTTATCCTCTATTAGGGTCGCTGTGGGGTTCCCCATGCCCATCCAGGGGAGAACGTCTCGGGCGCTGGGCAGATAAACACAGGACAGGGCGCCAATCCATCGCTGGACACACACTCACTCACTCAAACTCACTCTATATGGGGCAATTTGGAGAACTCAATTAACTTGATCCATGTTTTTGGACTGTGGGAGGAAACTGGAGAACCCAGAGGAAACCCACGCGGAAACGGGGAGAACATGGAAACCGGGAATCCCTAGTGCTGAGAGGCGAACGTGCTAAACCACTAAGCCACCGTGCCGCCTCAGAAAAAAAACAAATGTATTTATTAACTACATGAATATGTAGACATTAATTATCGATAGGTGGCACGGTGGCTTAGTGGTTTAGCATGTTCTCCTCTCAGCGCTAGGGATTCCCGGTTGTCCGCGTGGGTTTCCTCCGGGTTCTCCGGTTTCCTCCCACAGTCCAAAAACATGGATCAAGTCAATTGAGTTCTCCAAATTGCTCCATATAGAGTGTGTGTGTGAGTGAGTGTGTGTCCAGTGATAGGTTGGCGCCCTGTCCTGGGTCTATCTGCCCAGCGCCCGAGACGTTCTCCCCTGGATGGGCATGGGGAACCCCACCGCGACCCTAATAGAGGATGAAGCGGAAGATAATGAATGAATGAATGAATGAAAACAACAAAGAACTCTTTTCACCCGTATCTCACCTACAAGCGTGATCATCCGATAAAAGGTTGTTCACATAACATCTGCCCAGCGTCCTGAACGTTCTCCCCTGGATGGGCATGGGGAACCCCCACGACCCTAGTAGTAGTAGTAGAATGAATGAGTTGTGTAAAATATAGGCTTGTGTGTGTGTGTGTGTGTGTGTGTGTGTGTGGTCAGACTGCTACAACCTGTAAACCAAACCAAATCTGTTTGATCATCTTGAGATTATAAGTCCGTTCTCACATGAACAAAGCTCTTCAGAACAGCAGACCTGACGCAGGACACATGTCCACTCCTCACCACTTTACTCAGCGACCCGGTTCGAAAAGGCATTAAGCCTGGATCATTTATTTAGCCCGGACTTGCGGATGTTTAAGCCATAATCCTAAATTCATTGTTTTCTTAGTGTATTTCACGGGTTAAGATCCAGGCCCACGTCGGTGTGTGAAGGCTGTAATTACCTCTGTGGTATATATATATATTATTTTTTTTAAACGGTGCCAGCAGTCTGACTCATGAAACTCATCAAACGTTGGGTGAAGCAGCACTTTGTATAAACTTGCTCATCAGCGTCGGCAAACCTGGCAATGTCGAAATCTCTGGGGGGAAAATATTGCACAAAGCTGCATTATTACTGCGATGAACCCAAATGTGCTGGAGGGAGAGAGAGAGAGAGAGAGAGAGAGAGAGAGAGAGAGAGAGAGAGAGAGACAGCAGGAATGATTGACAGTGATGGCTGTCTGTGTACCCAGAGGCCTACGGTGTTTGTGCTGTGCATGCATGTATGTGTGTGTTGGCAAAATCTCCCGTTTATTTCTTAAAGCCTGCGTACATGCAGCACTGTAATTATCGGACCGCTCTGCCGTAACATGTTCACCGTGTAGAACTCGCCCACGTTAATGGTTCTGATACAGAACTGCTGACTGAAGCGCGAAAATCTGGGAAACTACGCCCAACGTCGCGCCGTGCCAACGCCTCAGAACCCCGCAGACGCAGTTTTAGGGTCCGTGCAGTTGTTATGCGATGCCACCGACGTTCCGCTCACCGTGTCGCCGGCAGCATCGAGCACAAAGGCCTACCTGCCTGATCTCACAGACCCGAAGCGACTAATTACTCCTGCAAAAACAAAGACTGACGCCCCCAGGCGAACGTAACACGAAACTGCATTGACATTTCTGCCATTTTTTCCTCCGTCTATATTTAAACCAGAGAAATTCCACTTCACGGGTTTCAAAAAAAAAAATTCTGTCGCAGTTTAAGTCCCAAAACCAGAAGAAGGGAATTTGCTTATGCTACGCTGACACCTAGCGACAAGTTAGAGAATTACAGAATACAAAATTTATCACGTGGTGTTTACTGACGTCACACATTTAAAAAAAAAAAAAAAAAAAAAAAAAGAAAAAGTTTTTAAGTGTTTCCACCGAAACCTGCTGCATTTTTTTGGTAAATCCATGAAACACTTTTTTTCATTCATTCATGATCTCCCGCTTTATCCTCTATTAGGGTCGCGGTGGGGTTCCCCATGCCCATCCAGGGGAGAGCATCTCGGGCGCTGGGCAGATAGACCCAGGACAGGGCGCCAATCCATCGCTGGGTACACACTCACTCACTCAAACACACTCTATATATGGGGCAATTTAGAGAACTCAATTAACTTGATCCATGTTTTTGGACTGTGGGAGGAAACCGGAGAACCCGGAGGAAACCCACGCGGACACGGGGAGAACATGGAAACTCCACCCAGATGGGGATTCGAACCGGGAATCCCTAGCGCTGAGAGGAGAACGTGCTAACCACTAAGCCACCGTGCCGCTGAAACACTTTTAATACACAAATTATAATATAATAATAATAATAATAATAATAAAAATAATAATAATAATAATAATAATAATTTAAAAACTTCCACTTCCATTCTCTGCTAGGGTCGCGGGGAGGGGGGTGGGGGGTGGGGGGTGGGGGGTTGTTCCCCGTGCCCCTCCAGTGGAAAATGTTTTTGGCGCACAGACACACACATACTATATATAAATAGCAGCAATTCATTCATTCATTCATTCATTCTCTTCCGCTTTATCCTCTATTAGGGTTGTGTGGGGGGGGGGGGGTTCCCCATGCCCATCCAGGGGAGAACGTCTCAGGCGCTGGGCAGATAGACCCAGGACAGGGCGCCAATCCATCGCTGGACACACACTCACTCACACAGACACACTCTATATGGGGCAATTTTGAGAATTCAATTGACTTGATCCATGTTTTTGGACTGTGGGAGGAAACCGGAGAACCCGGAGGAAACCCACGCGGACACGGGGAGAACATGGAAACTCCACCCAGATGGGGATTCGAACCGGGAATCCCTAGCGCTCAGAGGTGAACGTGCTAAACCACTAAGCCACCGTGCCGCTTAGCAGCAATTCAAAGCATCCAATTTACCTTAAACGATGTTTTTGGACTGGGAGGGGAAAATGGAGAACCCAGAGGAAACCCATGTGGACACTGGGAGAACATGGAAAGTCCACGAAGGTTGGGATTCGAACCTGGATACCCAGCACGGAGAGGTGGACATGCTAACCACTACAGCACCATGCCGCCACATGGAGCACTATCTCAGGAAAATAAAAAATGACTAAATTATTGGCACATTCTTTCTATATAATGGTGAAGTGTTTGCCTCCAG